>APFE030066507.1:0-32811 GCA_000404065.3 Pinus taeda
GTATGATGGGTTTGCAAGTCTAAGTGCACCCCCAAGCAAAAGAAGAAAAAATGCTAGGCAAGTAGGCTGGGTAGGTAGTTCTGAGGCTGTTGAATTGCTGACAAGTTCCGAGTTTGCAGGTATCATATTATGCAGAACATAATCAGCAAAGATTTGTAAGTAGAAGGCTCAAATGAGGTATAACTAACTCCCCTTCTCTGCTTTTCCCCCCGATCATTAACTAACATCCCCAAAAGAGGTCAAGATCTGCTTGACACCTCTTAAGTTCATCATCTTCATCACTCCGGTTGAGTAAAGATCTGCTTTACTCAAATTTGTTCCATATCTTCTCTCGAAGTATGGTCCTACCCCCTGCAACAGCCTAAGTTCCCCCCGAACTTAGCGCTTTCTTCTCATCTCCATGTTAACCACTAACATTATTATGTAGCTCCTTATGTTTCCCGTCCCCGTATTAATAGTAAGTAAATTCCCCTATGTAATATCCCTTCCCCTGGTTGAAAAATAACCATAGCAAGTCCCGGGAATTGTTTAGTTTATCAGAAACTAAGCAAGAACCCAACCTCCGAAACCACCTTCCATATACTATGGACTCCTTCCTAAGTATAATAGTCCCTTGAAGTAGTCGGACCCTTATGAAACTTCAAAAGCCCTTCACACCCACTTACTTACCTTTTCCCCTCAAAGCCGTTTTCGCATCGCAACCTCGCCATCTCACTTTCATGCAAAACAATGCCCATCCGTCCCCCACCGATGCGACATCGCGAAATCGGCGATCGGCGATCACAAGCGCCGAAGTTTCCAATCTGTTCACCCTTCCCTCACCGCCGATGCGATATCGCGATATCGCATATCGGCAGTCGCAAGCGCCAAATGCCCAACCCAATGATCCCCCTCTTCCCCGCCGACGCGATATCGCGATATCGCATCGGAACCTCTTCACCATCAGTTCATCCAGTACCTCACCATGTTGCGCTGTACCAGGGACCCACTAATGACGTCATCTGCGATACAGCCGACGCAGTGCTTACGTCAGTAGCCAGAAAAGCCGAAAAAGCTTCACGCAAGGAGAAAAGTCGCACTTTAGAGCTCCAGATCAAGAAACAGAGGCAGTTTTTGATGCGCGAAGCGCTATTCGCGCATCGCTACAGGAAATAGGCCATTTCGAGGAATCTTTAGGGAATCTTCTGATTGCCGAGCCCACTGCGCGCCGAAAAAGCCCGAAATCGCCTAATCGTGCCAAAGGATCCGATTTGAAGACAACAGCAGATCATTCACAGAGTTTAAAGTGTATCAGATCAAATCAGCAAGCATCGAGTGTGTCAAAGAGTATCAGTCGATGGCAGAAACCATCAATGTAGCGGCAAAGTGTATCAGAGAATATCTTGAGCAGCGGCCCAAAGCAAGAAAAAATTGAATATCTTCCAGCGGATTCACAGGAAAAGAGTGAAACTACTTGAAGCTCTCAAATCATAATTATTGCACATTCAATTCGCATCAAAGCCGAACTGCAACCCCGAAGCTCATTCACTTCAGCAGCACCGCATCTGGTCCCCAAGAGCCACCTCGTCACCTGTTCCGATTCAGCTGCCCCCAGCGCAGCCAAAAAAGATTTACTTGCATTTAATTCCAGCAGCATTTAGATTTTGAAGAGCTCTAAGCAGACCTGTCAAGGTCAATTGTAATGATGTCTTTCCGATATTTTGTCTATAAATACCACCCGAAGCGATATTGTAAAGGGTTGGTTGGTTGGTAGTAGTAGTTGTTGGTCAGTTTCTTTCCAGCATTTTCTCTGAGTAAAGACTCGCACTGTAATTGTTCAATATTTCATAATCAAAGATTGCTGAAAGCATGGATTGCGAAACAACTTGCTGTTTTCTCTTGGCCAAGGAATGATCACGGAATTCCTATGTCTCTGCATGATCCAATAAATGTTCTTCTTCCCCATTTATTTTATGTTTTTATCATCTTTCCGCCTTTCTAAGTTGCAGGAAAAAAGAATAGCTTAAGATTTGTTTAAATACACCTTAAGTTCAATTTCTGCACTTTTTGATGTTTTCTGCTGAAACAGTTATGAGCTAGAATTCTTAACTGCTCTAGTTTACCCTATTTCTTTCGCATATGAGTGCATGTCTTTGGAATTCTTAACTGCTCTAGGATCCCACTCATCCACTTCTCCCCTTTGTCAGCATGATGAAATGATTCTCTTTTGCCTTTCATCCCTGATATTCATTCCATACTTTCAGTAGCCTGAGTATTGTATCCTGCGTGGCTATCCCGCTCCGTATCCCCTTGTGACCAAGAAAACGCTCGTATGCCTCAATCTGTGACTCCATGCCCAATGGTTCAAAACTTATAACACTTTACTGTGCCTCTTTACTCGAGAATCCTACCTTCCTTCCAATCACAGTCAACATTCCCTTGAAGTCAGAAAGCTAGCCTAAAATCATCAACTAAGGTTGAATCTAAATGAGAGAGCCCTCTCCGATTGCAGGTGGGCTAGAACCTGCAATCAGAAGATTGGTTTGTGGTTACCTCGGCCGTATCCCTACTAGGAGCCTAGGGACAACCTGAGTGATAACACTACCCACTAAATTGTAACTTAAATAAAAGATAAAGAGACTTTAGAATTATAAGTGACTCACTTTTTATAATGGGCGAGAACTCTTTTACATAAAGTAACTTTAAAACATAAGATACATGTGCTTTTTGAAAAAGTAACTCAACAAAAAAAAAGACTTTAACTCAAGACCTCTATTCTCATAAAGTAATTTTGGACCAACTGAGCTAGTTTAAAAGGTTAGTAATTTTTTATTTTTTATTTTATTTTATTTTTATTTTTTATTGTTATTGAAGCTTTAGGGTGCGTGCTTACTTGAAAAATCTCTTTTCGCCTACAAAACAAAAAACCACACAACCCAACACAAACATACAAAAAAAACCAAACCTTATGGCTTGAAGTTAGCTTTCGTCAGAAACTAAATATTTTCCTCAATGTTTCTGATTTTCTGAGATCACAGTAAGGCGTGGCAGAAAAGAGCATACACATGAGAAAAATCCTTCCTTTCTGTTTCTTATTTGCCCATATCGCATAGAGTCACGAGGAAAAGAGCATACACAGAAATGAAAGGTATATATCTGGTAATCTAAAACAAAGAGATAAATAAATTGAAATAAATAGAGAGATAAATAACTAAGACTGCAAATAAACACTGTATACCTCCATATCTTAGAAATGACATAACTAGGGCTACCGAAAACCTTTTCGTGTGAAACAAAAGGGGTTCCTCACTGGAACATATGCTCTTAACACAATAGATCAGTCCTCTCGGACCGAAACAGTAGATCTAGGAAACGACAGTCGGATGCAGTTGTACCAACTTCCGATTTCGATCAACAATGGATGCGGCCCTCAAATAGCCCTGATACCATGTAGGAATTTACAAGATAAGTTCCTTAGATATAACACCAAAGGACACTACTCACAAACAAAACGAAGATCAATACATCGATATTCTTGACGTGGTTAAAACCCTCAAAGAGGGAAACAATCCACGGCTTGAGCCAACACGACCATTTCAGACAATTTATTAATAAAAGAAAGAAAATTTACATAAGTTTCTCTCATGAATGGTTACCCTACAAATGACCCTCCATGATATTTAAATAGAGATCATGGACCAATTGGGTGTTAAGCCACGAATCAAGTGTCGGTAATATCGAGGAGAGAATGAACCGTCAGATCACTTCATGTCTAGAATATACACTGATTGTCAGATTGTAAGTTACAAAAGTACATAGTAAAGAAACATACTAGACCAAGTTATACTTAACTATTTCCTATGTTCCAAAATATCCTAACATGGTACAAGCTGACTGGGATGCTGACTTGGCATCTGTACAACCCAGTCAGTAAGGAGAATATTCCTTGAATTATTCCCTAGAATATTCCTTGGAATATTCTCATACAGGTGGGTGAATTAAAGGTTGAAAAGTGGAAGTGCAACATTGGACAATCGTGGTTGAGGTGGACCAATTAGAAGGTGACATGTGGCAAGGCCAGAGGCCACCATTGCCCCTATAATGGTATGTTAAAATTTTATGGAGGTGCCGGGGTTCGACCTTGCGACCTCCCCTCCATAGTGCCCGTGACTTAACCGTCTCCGCTACGTTTTTTGCTTAACCTATATATTTGACCATGTCTATTTAGAGTTTAAAGGTTTGCAACTTGGGGGTTAGAAGGGCTAGCTCGCAGGCCAACCCTCCATTTGAACACACCAAACATGTAATGGTTGTGGTTAACGTTACATCCGACACTAACCTAAACCCCAAAACCGTAGCGATTAACGCAACATGTGAACACCTCTATGTAAATCGCAAGGTCAACTGTTATTTAACCATGTGTGGGTTGCACTAACCATGACATATGTCTATGTCACAGAGACCACCAGGGTTAAGGATACCGATTATCCTAATCGTGTGATTTAAATGCGCGCCAATCTTGGATTACTACTATTTAACCCAGCTTAACATTAATTAAACAAGAGTTTAATTCGGCGAGAGTTTTGGTGGTATCCGAAAAATTTGGCATCAACTCCAGATTTGGTGGCCTTAACTAGAGTTACTCCAGTTTTAGAGGAGCTTTTCTAGTGAAAAATTGTTTGAGTCATAACTGGAGCATTTTTTGACCAAATTGAGCTCAGGAAAAGGTGTTCCTAGCTAATTTCAACATTCTGAACACATTGGAATAGGTATCAGGAGCATTAGAGCTTTGTAAATAACATTTTTTTCCATATTGAGCTAATATAGAGGCCTAAGCCATGGAAGCTGGACCAAGGAGATGTAGCTCAGGAGGGGTGAACTCCTTCATCAAAACACTGTGTTAAGTGCTCTTGTTGATGGTTTGATGTACTTTAAATGGCTGTTGTTCAATACTTGTTTTTGATGCTATTTTTTTCATGTCTTTCACTTAAAACTTGATAAAATATTACCTATTTAAAATCACAAACACCATAAGAAAACCATGCACAGGATGCAATGGATAACAATTTGATTATAAATATTTAATTGGAATTAGAAGAACAAAACTAACATTCAATAACATATCAAATTGGTATCAGAGCAAAGGTTTATTTTCTTGATTTCTTGAGTTTTGTGCAAATAGGGTTTTGATGGTTGCAAAATTGTGATGCTTACAAGGTTAAATTTGCAGAGAGGAGAACGGAAACTGTTGGTTGCAACTCGTGAGGTAATTTCCAAAAGAAGGAGAGAGACAAGGCCACAATCTCCACCACCCAAAGTTCCAATTCCAGTTGCACTTGAAATATCTCAAGTTTTGCCTTCAATTGAGATTGAAGAGGTACAAGAAGTACCAGAAGCTGAGCCTGAATCTACAACCATCATGTCAAGAGCAAGAAAGATTGAAGGTCTTTCAGAAGAGGAAGCATTCAAGAAATATTTTGATGACTTGATTGATATGGTTAGATTCCTCTATGAAGAGAGGAACGCTAGAATGACCAAAGAGAGTTCTAAGCCTCAACGTGGAGAAGGAAGCTCAAGAGACAAAAAAGATGATAAGAAGGATTCCAAGGGTAATGGAGGAAAGCCACATCCATCTCCACCATATTCATCATTTTCATCATCCTCAACATCTCAAACATCTTCCACTTCCACCACCAAAACTGTCCATACTCATTCCCAAACCTGAAAAGGAAAAACTCCCGTACTTAAATTAGACGTTAAGTTTGAACTTCCCTTGTACAATGGTGAAGTGAATGCAGAAAAGTTAGACAATTGGATTCGACAATTGCAGGTATAATGCATAATTCACAACCTTCAAGAAGATGACATAATGATCCAGTTGGCTTCATTGAGGCTATAAGGAGTAGCATTAGTATGGTGGGAAGAAAAGACTCAAGAGGAAATGCAAATTCATGGTAAGATATCCATTTCTTGGGTTGAATTTGTTTTTGCAATTAAAAGACAGTTTTACCCTTTAGCCTATATGCAAAAAGCCATTATGAGTTGGTGGAATTTTAGGCAGCTCAAAGGCCAAAGAGTCCAAGACTATACCCAGGAGTTTAGAAACAGGCCTTTGTTGTTAGGAGTAAACTTGAATTACCAAGATATATCATTGAAATATATTGGAGGTTTACATTCCTATTTCAAACATACTATCCTTATGTTCAATCCAAGAAATTTGGATGATGTATGTGTGCAATCCACACACCTTGAAGCAAGGGGAAAGAACATTCAGGAAGAGGGTAGCAAGAAGAAGCCATTTAAGGGTAAGGAGAAAGAGAAGGGTGGAAAAGGGAAAGGAAAGAAGAATGCAAGTGTGAAGAAAGAAGGGGGGAAAACCATATGCAAACATTGTTCCAAAGCTGGCATGATGAAGGCCATTGCTGGAAATTACATCTTGAACTAAGGCCTAAAAAACAAAACAATAATGGAAAACAAAGACGACTGCTACCACACAACATGATCTTGGATCAGATTCTGGTGATGCAATCAAGATTTCAGCCATGGTCACAAAAGGAAAAGAAGCTGTTGCAAGCACTAGTTCCTCACACAGTCCAAACAACACTCCAAATGAAAAATCAAGAATAGAGTTGTTTCAAGTAAGGGTAATTTCAAATCATACAAATATTGATGCATTATTTGATAGTGGGTCACAGTGAAACTTAATTTCAGAAGACTTGGTCAAAAATCTTAACCTTGAAACTGTACCTCATCATAAGCCATATCCAATGGGTTGGATAGTCAATAATGCAAATTTATAGGTTACAAGGAAGTGCTTATTCAAGTTCACCATTCCTGAAAAGTTCATTGATGAAGTTGAGTTAGATGTAGTTCCACTTGACATCTCAGGAATCATTTTGGGTAGTCCATATTTCTATGATAGGAAAGAAATATTGTTATCATCATGAGAACAAATACTTATTGCTCAATAATGGGGTGGAGTACATTGTGAGAGTCCATTGCAAAAAGCTGAACATTTCTTTGGTTAATGCAGGGCAGATGAAGAGACTAGTAAATGCAAGTAAAAATTTTGTGCTTCTCACGATCAAGAAAAAGAATGATATTGATTATGAGTCTTTTGAAGGTTGTGATGACAAATTGAAATCTGATTTGTTTGATGTGGTAAGAAAGCATGGCGAGATGTTTCAGGGACCAAAGGAGTTACCTCCCAAGAGGAGAATTCAGTATGAGATACAACTACAACATGATGTTCCACTTCCAAACATTGGCATGTATTGCATGTCGATTACAGAGAGAATGGAAATCAAGAAGCAAATTTAAGAATTGCGGAACAAAGGTATCATACACCCATCTACTTTGCCATGTGGTTCGCCCATTGTTTTGGTACCAAAGAAGGACGAGACTTGGTGCATGTGTGTTGATTTACATGCATTGAACAAAATCACGGTAAAGAATCATTATCCACTCCCAAGAATTGATGATTTGATTGATTAGTTGAGGTATGCAAAGTATTTCACTAAGTTAAACTTACGAAGTGGTTATCATCAAGTTAGAATAGTTGAATAGGACATTTGTAAAACAACATTTAAAACTAAACACAGATTGTTTGAGTGGCTTACTATGCCTTTCGGTCTTACAAATGCTTCAACTACTTTCATGAGAGTTATGAATGATGTATTGAGACCATTTCTAGATGACTTTTTCATTGTGTACTTACATGATATACTCATATTCTGTAAATCGAGAGATGAACATGTCATGCATGTAAAAAAAGTACTTGATGTCTTGAGAAAAGAACAAATGTTTTTAAAGATGTCAAAGTGTGAAGTTGGGAAGTCTTCTTTACTGTATTTGGGACACATTGTTGGAGGAAGTGAGCCAAAGATCGATCCCTCTAAAGTTGAGGTCATTCTGAATTAGCCCAAACCCAATACAGTTACAAAGGTAAGAAGCTTTTTAGGGGCATCACAATATTGGAGGAAATTTATTGCTAATTTTTCTTCCATTACAGCTCCATTACATGCATTGAATAGTGTCAAGAAAGTCTTCCATTGGAGAGATGTACAACAGAAAGCATTTGATGCTTTGAAGCAAAAAGATCAGTTCAACACTGGTATTGGCTCTTCTGGATCTTAGACAACCATTTGAGATTCAATGGATGCTAGTGATTACACCATGGGAGCAGTTATTATGCAGCACGGTAAGCCCATTTCATTTCATTTTGAAATTTTTAGTGGAGTTGTAACTAAATATCCCACTTATGACAAAGAAATCTACGCATTGGTACACAATGTCAAAAAATGGAAACACTACTTGATGGGAAAGGAGGCCATTATCCATACCGACCATCAACTATTGCAATACTTACAGTCACAGTGAAAGTTGCAGCAGTCACGACACTTCAAATGGATGGGTTTTCTACAACAGTTTTATTTGGTTATCAAGTACAAAAAGGGAATCTACAATAAGGTAGCTGATATGCTTCCAAGGCCTATTGTAAAATCATCTGTTATACTCAAGCATAATTCTGTTTTTCATGAAAGTTACATTGATAAATATGCATATGATAATGACTTTTGAGATGTGTATGCAAGCTTGAGTCAAGGAAACAAAATTGGAGAGTTGGATTATCATGTACATAGCAGTTTGTTGTATCACTTGGGAAATTTGTGTATTCCACAGGGAGAAAGAAACAATATCATAAGGGAGGCACACACTTCATTGATTGCTAGACACTTTGGTGTAGGCAAGACAATAGCGAATCTCCAAAGGTATTGTTATTGGCCACACATGATTGATAATGTATCTCATTTCATTATAGGATGTTCTTTGTGTGCAACAAGTAAGCCTAGTAATAGGAAACTAGGATTGTACACTCCACTTCCGATACCTTCACGCCCATGGGAGAGTATCTCAATGGATTTTGTAGGAGGTCTTCCATTGTCAAGAAAAGGTCATGATTACTTGTATGTAGTTGTAGACAGGTTAAAAAATGTGTATATTGACACCATGTAAAAAGAAAATTACAGCTGAACAAACAATTCATCTTTTCTTCCAAAAAATTTGGGTTTATTTTGGTCTTCCTACTTCCATTGTAAGTGATCGAGATTCTTGATTTGTTGGGAATTTTTGGTCAAATTTGTGGGACATGATGGACACAAAGTTGAAGAAGATTACAAGTTTTCATCGACAAACAAATCGAAAAACCAAGGTGGTCAATGAAATAGTCATTCATCTTCTTAGAGGATATTGTAGCAAACATCCCAAGTTGTGGGATGAACAGTTGCATTGCATACATCTTGCATACAACAGGGAAAATAATTCTTCCACAAACACATCGCCATTTGAGTCATGTTTTGGGTACTTGCCAAGTTCGCCATTGGAATTCATCTTTGAGAAAGATGTCATCATCTATGGTCACAGTGACATTGATAACGCAAGGAAGTTCATAGAGCGAATTCAGTTGATACATCACACAGTACATGAACCACTGGAAAAGAGTCAAAGTAGCTACAAGGCAAGGCATGAAAAACACCACATTGATCACAAATTTCAAGTTGGAGATGAAGTTTGGTTATATATTAGCAAAGAGAGACTTCAAGGGGAAGGTAAAATATTAGGCCAATCCGTTATGGTCCTTTTAAAATTTTGGAAAAGATAGGTAACAATGCATTTAAGCTTGATTTGCCTCCTCTTATGCAAATATACTCTATTGTTAATGTTGAGAATTTTTGATCCGGATTTAAATAGGAACACAACAAATTATAGAGATAACCATAAATACAGTTATGCATCGGAAATAATACTTCATTCCATTAATATAAAATACTGAAATATTCTTACAAACAGAAATGGAAATAAACCAGCTAGGGCGATGGTAGCTTATCTCTGAGAAGAGATGTGGCGGCTACATGCCTTTGAACTGTGTTACAATGAGGCTTGAAGGCCTATTTATTGAGAAATAATGGAAAACCCTTAACATCCCGAAACCTAACCCTAGAAGATGAAACACCAAATTGTAGGCCCCGTTTTGGGTAAGTTGGTACATCAACTTCCTGGGGTCGTAACTTTGGCACCCGATCTTCGTTTGACGCAAACAATAGCTCGTTAGAAAGATCTATCCGAGCACTACAACTTTGGGAAAATAAACATTGAGCCATGGCCACATTTTGCTCCCAAATTTCCCAAAAAACATCGTTTAGGGCCTCAAAACGGCTCTCGAAGTTCAGTACCTGAAAAACTGCTAAAAATAGTAAATTGTACTACAATTACAAAAACTGAAATACTGAAAGAGAAAGTTGTGGGGGTCCAAGTGGGATAGGTGGGTGGCCACCAACATCCACTTAGATCATTCCTCCCCCCTTAGGAAGCAATGGTTACCATTGCATTGAGTTCCTCCATCTGCTGAACTTGGTCCCTGGTGAGCTGTTCTGCAATCTCAGATGTGTCCAGTAATGGTGGGAAGCATGGTTGAGGGTGGTACACATTGAACACTTGGTTCAGGTGAAGGATGGATGAATGTTATGCTCCAAAGCACTATTTCCCACAGCCTTGGTAACGGTGTAAGTACCATGTCGGCATGGTCGGAGCTTCTGATGGGATCTTGTAAGGCGTTCTTTCTACAGATGCAACGAGAATTTGTTGCCCACCTAAAGCTTGTGTGGTACCCCTGTGGGTGAGGAGAAGTTGTTCTTGTGTTCTTTCGTGACCGTATCCCTCTGTTGCTGCTGTTGTGTGGAGGAACCCTTCACGGGGGTCATGGATGTGGTGGCGATCTTCCCCTTACTTTGTGAGCAAACCAGACAGAAAATGAATTTCTTAATCTAGGAGATGAGCTTGTTTCCTTTCTTAGCAGTGATCAGAGAGGTGGTAGTAGGTGGGGCTACCTCCGGTATCCTATATAATGAATTACCCAAAGAAATAATAACAGCGAGGCCTTGAATCATACAAAACATGTCGCCTCCACAAGTATGGCTGGCCTAATAATACATCACAAACATCCAGAGGTGTAACATCACACAATACCTCATCTATGAAGGGCTTGATGTTGTGGGGAAGGCGGCATTGCTGGCGGACTCGGAGATCTCGTCCTTCGGTAAACCACCCGATATTGTATGAATGCGGGTGTGGTGTAGTCGGTAAGCCCAACCGCTTCACGACCTTTGCTGAAATGAGGTTCTTTTGGCTGCCACTTTTGACAATGAATTATTGCGGCGAACCCTTCACCCACATTTGTGAGTGGAAAAGTCGCTCCCCCTCCTTTGGATCTTTGGGCTCATTCTTTTGTATCTTGGCATTGGCAATAATAGCATTGGGCTCCACGTGAATGATCTGCTTCCCTTAGCCATTCCCCTTGTCGGGTTCTGACTCAGGGTCAGAACATGCATCTGATTCTGAAGCCTTCAACTCGACCACAAGTGATTGCTTGGTTCGACACTCACTTGTGTTGTGAGTGGGGCTCTTATGGAACTCACACCACTTTCTTTTGTCCTTCTTTGACTTCGTGGTGTTGTTCTTTTCTTGCAGCTTCGACGGGCTGTCTTTGGTCACCCCGCCTTGGCTTTGTCCTTTGGCCTTCAAATTCACAAATCCGAAGTCTCGCTTCTTCTGTTTAAACTTCTTCTTGATCTTGACAGCGTATCGGTACGCCATGCCGAGCGAGGAGATGTTTAGGAACTCCATCTCTTCCTGGATGTAATTGCGTAGATAGTCGCGATATTTGAGTACCAAATGTAGCTCAGAATCCTTGATACCCAACTGTGTGCGAAGGGTATGAAAAATGTTTGTGAACTCTAGAACATCTTGGTCCCTTCCCTGTTGCAGTGTGGTCCACTTTATGTATTTGTCCTCATAACTTTTGACAGGGTAGTACTACTCCTTGATGGCATCCCGGAATGAATTCCAAGTAGGTGCGACTGAAAATAGTGAGCTCGTACTTTCATCCTTCTGTTCACAGTAGGTTTCCCACTAGTCCTTGACGTGTGGGGTTGCTTTGAGAAGAGTGAAAGTAATCTTTTCCCGACTGGAAAAATCATGAATAGAAAAATACCCATCTAGTAGATTTAACCATTTATCTACGGCATCTGCATTTATCTGACCCTCGAATATGGGGATTTCAAAATTAACTTGTACCTTAAAGGGCGTGGCATTTTCAGAGTAGCTGTTGGAAGTTGATGCGTCGCCTCTGAGTAGCCGCTAAAGGATCTGCGCAAAGCTGTCGATCATCGTGTTCCTTTGTCACTCGAGGGCTTCTTCAAGCAAGATTTTGATAGGATCTCCTGCCCCCTCATCTTTCTTCTCATCCTCCATGGGAGGCCATTGGGATTTGCCAGGCTAGTCTTGCAAAGATTCAACCAGTTCAAGCCCTAACTCCTTATATCCTGACCTTGTTGGGGACATGCAAAGAAAAATAGAGAAAAAGTAGACTGCTCTGATACCACTAATCCGAATTTAAAGAGGAACACAACAAATTACAGAGATAACCATAAATACAGATATGCAACGGAAATAATACTTCATTTCATTAATGTAAAATACTGAAATATGCTTACAAATAGAAATGGAAATAAACCAGCTAGGGCGATGGTAGCTTATCTATGAGAAGAGATGTGGTGGCTGCATGCCTCTGAACTGTGTTACAATGAGGCTCGAAGGCCTATTGTTGAGAAACAATGGAAAACCCTTAACATCCCAAAACCTAACCCTAGAAGATGAAACGCCAAATTGTGGGCCCCGTTTTGGGTAAGTTGGTACATCAACTTCCCAAGGCCGTAAATTTGGCACCCGATCTTTGTTTGACGTGTAAAATAGCTTGATAGAAAGATCTATCCGAGCACTACAACTTTGGGAAGAGAAACATTGATCCATGGACCCATGTTGCTCCCAGATTTCCCAAAAAACGTTGTTTAGGGCCTCAAAACGACTCTGAAAGTTCAGGACCCGAAAAGCTGCTAAAAATAGTAAATTGTGCTACAATTACGGAAACTGAAAAACTGAAAAAGACAGTTGTGGGGGTCCAAGTGGGATAGGTAGGTGGCCACCAACATCCACCTCGATAAATTTGATATTGTTTGAGCCTCCTTTGATTGATGATCAAGGAGAGCCTGTTCAACTTCCATCAATATATGATTTCTCACCAGAATATCTTGATGAACTTCAACAGGATCTCATACTTGACAGAAGAACCAAAACTTCAAAGAGAGGGAATGTCGAATTTCTTAGAGTGGGACTCAAGGGACAAAATAATTCTAAAGACAAATGGTTTCAGATTGAGAAGGTGAGTGAGATTTTCCCTCACCTACTGAATAATTGATACTATATTTTGGGGTCCAAAAGGCTTCTAGTGGGGAAGAATGATCAGGAACTCAATATTTAGCTCAAAAATCAAAGTTATCCAAATAGCTCTAAACCGAAACGAACGTGTCCATCTTGGCAAAACGATCCTAAGACAACTTGTTTCACTGAAAACCAAGTTCGAATGACCAAGTTATTGAGTTCTGTTCACTTTGCTAAACATGCAAAATTTTGGTATACGCTGATTGGGATGCTGACTGGGCATCCGTACAACCCAGTCAGCAAGGAGAATATTCCTTGGAATATTCCTATATAGGTGGGCGAATTAAAGGTTGACAAGTGGCAGTGCAGCATTGGACAATCGTGGTTGAGGGAGACCAATTAGAAGGTGACAAGTGGCAAGCTCGAAGGCTTCCACATGCCCCTACAATGGTATGTTAAAATTTTATGTAGGCTCCGGGGTTCGACCCCGCGACCTCCCCTCCACAGTGCCTGCAACTTAACCGTCTCTACTACACTTGTTGCTTAACCTATATAGTTGATCACATCTATTTAAATTTTAAAGGTTTTCAAATTGGGGGTTAGGAGGGCCAGCTTGCAGACTAGCCCTCCATGTGAACATAACAAACATGTAACGATTGTAGTTAATGTCACATCCAGTGCCAAACTATACCTAGAAACCACAGCGGTTAACACAACATGTGAACACCTCTATGTAAACCGCCATGTCAACGGTTATTTAACCCCATGTGGGTGGCGCTAACCATGACATGTGTCCATGTCAAAGAGACCACCAGGGTTAAGGCTAACAATTAGCCTAACCATGTGATTTAAATGCACGCTAATCCCAAATTACTACTAATTAACCCAGCTTAACATTGATTAACCATGAGTTTAATATGGTGGGAGTTTTGGCGGTATCCGACAAATTTGGGGCCAACTCCAGATTTGGTGGCCTTAACTAGAGTTCCTTCAGTTTTAGAGGAGTTTTTCCGGGGAAAAAATGTTTGAGTCATAACTGGAGCATTTTTTTACCAAATTGATCTTAGGAAAAGGTGTTCCTAGCTAATTTCGACATTCTGAACACATTGGAATAGGTATCAGGAGCAGTGATGGGCCTCTAAATTAGGCATAAATTAAGGCCCATGCCTCTAATTTAAAACATAAATTAAGCCCTATGACCATCCTTCAGCACATTAAACCTCTCTTTTTGCATTACATAATTTATTTTTAACTTTAATATATTCATTAGGAAGGTTTACGAATAATTGAATATTTGTGCCTAATATTATTTAATTTTTGTGGAATATTATGAGAATATTGGGCAGATTATGAAGAGTTGGAGGAGGATATAATTTAGGGACTTACTCTTGGATGATAAATAATAAATAATAAGTCAACAAGATATTATGGAATTATGGCACAAATTATGGAACTCCAATGATTGAGAAAATCTAGGAATGTGTTCCACTAATCAAGGGAACAGATCCACTAATCAAGAGATTTTAGCGGGGAAAGTTTCCTCCATTCATGGGGAATAATTCTTAATCATTTTGTATAAGTACCAAGTCGAATTTTCCTCTAGGGAATGATTGAGAAAATCTAGGAATGTGTTCCCTGCCATTTAATGCAAATTCCTAGTATTGGGGACTAGATCCACTAATCAAGGGATTTTTGTGGGAAAAGCTTCCTCCATTCATAGGGAATGATTCATAATCATTTTTTATGAGTACCAAGTCAAATTTTCCTCTAAGGATATATTTTCATTAGTGTTATTGTGGAGAGAGCTTGTATTTTTGCAGCTCCATTGTATTTTCTTGCAGGGATGTAATTCTATTAATGAAAATAATGAAGATTGGTGTCATGTTCAGCTTCTAAACCTTTTTCTCGTCTATAGGTCTTTTAGTTTCCTTGGGCTTGGCCATCCCAAGAACCTCAGGGCCCTTTTGTATCATTTTCTTTCCTTCTTTTCATTGCTTATTCACATGCATCTCTAGGTTTTATTTCTTTCTATTTCTACATTTAGTATTAATGATTTCTTGTTGTAGGATTGAGTTAATGGTTGATGTAAGTTCTTTTGCAGGATCAAAAGCATTATTTCATCCTTGGAAAAACTTTGGAATTTCATAATAATCGTTGAGTTGGTTGGATTAGTCTTTTCATTCCCAAATCTAGATTGCTGGACCTCCTTTTTAGCAAAGATCAATAAATTTCTTCTATTTTTAGAGCATGCTAATGAGTTTCAATAGAATTGATTCGACTTGCATTATATCAAAAAAAAATTCTATTTCATAAAAAAAATTACCCCATTGCATTTACACTTGATTTGGTTAGGCATTTCATAGATTTACTAGCTTACTAGTTCTCGAATTTCTATATTTTCGACTAGTATGTTTTTTTATTTTTTTTTAGCATGGGTTAATAGAGGTCTTTTTGAGTGATTCCACTTGGAATGGGGACCTAATACATCATAGTTAATAGAAAACTTTGTCCCATCCAATTTGGATTTTATTTTCTTGGTCATTCGATGAATTATAGTGAATCTGTACATCATGTAGGAAACTTCTCCAAGCTTTTTGAGAAAATCCATCCATCTCCCAACTTTGGTTTTGAGTTTTGAGTAATCCTCGGCATTTTCTCACTCCATTCCACCCATATACCACCTTCTCTAATCCTTCCATCACCTCCAACACCTTCCATTTTTCTCTCGACTGTATCCTGTAGGTTTTCAAGGGATCCTGTTGGTTTTTAGCACATCTTGTAGGTTTTCCTGAAATGACCTGTTTTGAGGCCGAATTGAGAGAAAACCTCTAGGAAGTCACCAAAAACCTCCAAAGGGTCTCCCACACCATCCAAACATCTCCTAACCCTTTCATCAATCCTCCAACATCCTTAATTCACCTACCACATCACTAAAAGAAATTAGTTTGCATACTTGATTTTGCATGAAAAGGCAAAAAGACAAAAACAAATTTATTTCAGTCCCTTTACTTGCACATTAGTGATGTTTGATGCTTATTACTTCCATGCTTAGATAGTAGCATTTGCTTCATGATAATTTAGCATTATTTCAAAGAATAACTTCTTGGAAGTTAATTAGGAAATGGTGTGATTTAGCATTGAATTTCCGTCTCTTTCCTTGTACTTTCTTTCTTGCAATAGGTTAAGGCTCCATTTCAAACATTTAATTTTCTACAATTATTTTAGGATTTGACTTCAGTACATGCACTCCATTACATCATGACAACAAAGGAATGACACATTGTATGCCGCACATATAGTTCCGACACCTCTTAAGTTTGTACGAACCCTGGGTTGATAATTAAAGCTGGTAGCCTTAGGAGTTGCAACATTCTTGTTGCAATACCAAGGCTCATCACTTTTTGGCACCATTTCTGGGGAGGTGTCAAAGTATGCATTGTTTTCTTCCCTAGTTGATTCATTTCTTTTTAATTTTTGCAAAAACAAAAAAATAATTGCATTAGGCATATTTCATTTCAAAAATAGAAAAGTGCATTGCATTAGTGTTTTCATTCAATCATAACAACAACAAAAAAATCTCCAACACCAACCCACCCCCCAATTGATCACATGGTGCAGTAAGAGCCACATCACCATTCAATTTTGCAGGCAGAAGAAGAAGATGACAAAGAATGTATAAGAAATGAATGGAGATGATGACAATGAAGAATATCCTCTCAAATTTCCCATTCAAGATACTGATGGTAGTGTGCACATGAAGAACATCCCTCCCTCTTTTCTTCCAAAATTTCATGGTTTAAGGTCAGAGGATCCATAAACCTTTCTCTTTGAATTTTAGATTGTTTGTAGATCTTATGGTTACTTATTAAAAACTTAAAAGCTGAGATTGTTTCCGGCAACTTTGAAGGATATAGGTCTTAAATGGTTCATGATTTTGGGGACTAATTCAATAAGATCATGGAATGATATGCAAAAGTTATTATAGAAAAATATAAAGATCATGATCTTAAAGAAGAAATCTTTAGAATGAATCAAAGAGAAGATGAGAGTCTAGAGGATCTAATAGAGAGGTTCATGTATAATCTTAAGAGGGCAAAACTACACCATTTAGGATCCAACACACTAAAACCCTCTTACTTAGAACAATTAGGGATGAGTGGATTGATCTCCTTAATCTCATGAGTAGAGGTGATGTATATCAATTATCATTTGAGGAAATTTGTGAAACATGCAAACACATATCAAGATGAAAAGCAAGAGTAGGTAAATCAACATCAAGATCGGTAAGTCATGCGAAACTTGGAAATTTGATGATTTTAAAACATAAATTCTTAGCAATCTAACAAAACAAGTAGAAATGTTAAGTATGCAAGATGAAGGAAAATAAATGATGATTCTTGTGTTGCAGAATCACATAATGTTAAACATTTTCCATCATTACCAAGGTTGAAGGGAGTTTACCAAGAGGACAATGGAGCAAGTCAATTTCCAATGCAGCTATGTTATGTAGCTCTAAGAGGACCATGGCAGTCTATTCAATCTGATATGATGCAAGAGCCTAATTCACAATTTCAAGCTTATGCACATCCACCTAAAAGTAATTGGAACACACTCTTTCCTTGAAAACTAGCCATCTCAACCCCAAAACCAATCTTGGAAACAAGGTTGGCAAGGAACTTATGGGAGCCATCCACAATATCCTCAATATTTTCCATACCCAACTACATGTTATCCCTACCATTCACCTCCACCAAAACCACAACCCCATCCACATCCATCTCAAATATACACTCCCACTAAACTACCTGTACCACCATTTCCAAACCCACACATTGAAGTAGCTCAACCCACTTACAATATCGAGGTACAACAATTCAAAACATCTCTTGAGCTCAATGGTATTCACCATTGCTTAGGAAGAGTATTGCAAAAAAGAGATTATCTCAATATCATTGAAGGACCACATCCAGAAGAAGAAGATTCAAATAAGAAGACCACAGAACCATGGGCTATGATTGATGAAGAGCAGACATCAAAATCAGAGATCGAGAGAACTCCCTCATGGTTACCATCAAATCCTCCATGTATTCAAGAGAACAATCAACAAAAAGAGGAAGATTTGAAGGTCATGGTAGAAGAAGACATGAAGAATGATCCAGATCAGCAAAAGGACCAAGGAAATCTCAGCTATATTGAAATATGGTTCCAGACAGTCACTAAGTTGCAGTGTCACTATCTTCCTCAACTATGCTTGATCCTTTCAAAGTCAAATCATTTGGCCTCTGAAATCTAGGTACATGTCAAAGCATACATTTCAAGCCTCCATATAATTTTGTCTGTCATATTGATGTGCACATGGCTCCATTGGAAGTATTCTTATACTTGAAAGTGATTTTGTTTTTCAAGTAGGGTAGGGTAGAAAAAAGAATGAAAAATGAAAAATAATAGGAAAAAATAAAAATATCAGGTGAAAACCTCCTTGGAGGGACCTCAGGTTGGCTCATTGATTGAAAACCTCCATGAGGCGGTCAATGGGTTGGAAAAAATAAAAGAGAAAAAAGATCCTAGGCAAAAACCTCCATTGAGGCACCTAGGCAGACCTACTAGTTGAAAACCTCACTGAGGCAGCTAGTAGGCCTAGAAGAAAAAAAAATAAAATAAAATAAATCCTTGCTCCATGCATCTCTTTGATGAATGCATGTACTCTCCAACAAGGCCAAGGCCATGCCAATCCATCACCCTAATCTATTTTCACCATCCACTCATCATTCTCAAGATTCTACCATTTATTTTGCTTGTTGTCCTAAAAAACTACTGGATGCTCTGTTTTACTACAGGATACAAAAATACATAGAGCAGAAATTTGTTTTTACCATAACTTGAAAACCATGCATCCATTTGGCAAGCTGTTTTAGGAGGAGATGCACATGGATGATGGTAACATGATCAAGCAATTTCAGGAAATCCCAGTGCACGGTTTCCAAGAAATTGGCCTCCATCACCTTCAACTATTTTTTCATTTTCTTGATATGTGTGCATCAATTTAAAAATATGCTTCATGGGGAGATGCATATGGATGATGGTAACATGCCCAAGCAATTTCAGAAAATTCTAGTGAACGGTTTCCAAGAAATTGACCTCCATCACCTTCAACCATTTTTAGTTTTTTCTCGAGATCTGTGCATCCATTGACCAAAATTTTTGTATGGGGAGGTGCATAATGATGATGGCAACATGCTCAAAAAGTTTCATCTCAATTCTGTCTACTGTTTGGGAGATATGGACAAAACAAGTCATTGTCTTGTAAACCTACATGATACAGAACAACACCTACAGGATTTGTAGTGATCAGTTTTAAAGGAGATCCTGTTGAAATGCTGCAACAAGAATATTCCAATTTAATTTTTCCTTGAACTAAATTGTGAATTAAAATCAAATTTCGTCTTAACAACTACTTGGAATTAATTAATTAATTTGTTTCAAATTAATTAGTTGGAGAAATTAAAGTTAGAAGTCTTTAAGAAGTCATGCAAGAGTTATCCCTTAAATTAAGGAGATAAGATTGTGTTATATTTGAGTTGTAATTAGTTAACTCAGTTTACTGAGTTAAGTCTAGTTAAATTAGTTTCGAACTATTTGAGGAACTAATAGAGAGTTAATAGTTAGTTGATGCATGCATGCACTCAACTAGTGTACTCCAGTTAACTGAAGATTCCCTCATCAAAAACTCATGCATGTCTATTATGAGAAAGACCCAGTTGAGATTAAAGTCAAGGACAATGTACTATCAGTTGTATGTATTTTATTATAAAGAAAACTCATGCATGTAGTCAAGGTATCATTCCTTGAGGATTGCACAATTCTGACAGTGTGTGAGATAGTGTTCCACTTGGTTGAAGGAAGATCGTCCCAAAGGAACAATGCAAGGAAATAGGAGCTTGGAGTCCAAAGAGGAAGGCTTGAGAGAAGCCTAGATTGCCTATGAGCATCTATGAGGATTTTACTAAGAGCTGGCTAGCTGTGAGAGCTAAGGCATTGTATGATTCCTATGTATTTCCACCTTGTATGATAATACAAATAGTGGGGTTTTTAGCTGAGGCTTTCCCCAGAGTATTTTCATGTGTATTGTGTGATTGATTCTTCTTCTTCTAGTTATGTGTTCAGCTCGATCTTTAAGCTTCCGCAAATTGATAGTAGAAGTAGGTTATAGTATTTTGCTTTGGTTATATTGCATTATCGGGTTAACCTACAGGTAGATTTTCTACATGGTCTTAGAGTGAGATTTGTAGAGAATTTCTACATGGTATCAGAGCTGTGAATAGTATACTAAGAGGAGAATTTGAATTTTGAAGTTCAGGGTTGCATGTGAAAATCGAATTCTTATCATACTTCAAGGTTGACCAGTGGTGTTGTATGGCTTGAGACTCGAGTATGCCTTGGAAGGTAGCTCAAATTACATAGCATGGAAAGATATAATGGAGGCCGTGTTAGAAGACAATGGCTTGAAGGATTTCATTTATCAAGAAATCCAAAATCCAGCTTCATCTAATGCACAAGAGTTGGTTGAATGGAAGAAGTGTGTGGCGAAGGCGAGACAGATCATCCTTGAGGGAGTTCGAGACCATATTGTCTCAAGTCTCCATGGGAAGGATACTCCATTTTCAATGTGGAAGACATTGAAAGACCTCTACCAGAACAATAATGACCAGAGGAAATTGTCGCTCAAGGATAAGCTTCAAAGAATCAAGATGGAGAAGGGCGATACTATTTCCACATATCTGAAGAATCTCACCACTTGCAGAGATGAGCTTGGCAGTGTGGGAATAACTACTGCCAATGATGATATGGTGAGCCTCGCTCTCCTTGGCCTTCTAAAGAGTTGGAATAGCTACCAAGACTCTGTGAATGGAAGGGAGAAACTACTGGATTGGGAACGACTGTGGTTAGATCTTATGCAGGAGGAGATCAGGAGGAGCACATGAGATGGTTCTTCATCCAAGAATGATGATGAAGAAAATCTGGCCTTAGCAAGTAAGGCAAGGAAAGGGAAGGGGAAGGCTTCCCATGTCAAATCAAATTCTTCTCATGGAGGGAAGAAGGGTGACAAATCTAAATTAAGATGCTTTAATTGTCACGACATGGGACATTATGCAACTAAATGCCCATCAAAGAAGTCTAAGAAGGGATCCTCAGAAGGATCAGAAGGTGAGGCATTGGCCTCTAGGTTTGAAATGAACTTTACCCTCATCGCATGCATGGTGTCATCGATGATAGGTTGTGTTCGGTATCTTGACAGTGGAGCCTCATTCCACATGACCGGTGATAAAAATTTATTCAGTTCCTTGGAGGAGAAAGACCTTAAGATGCGCATAGAGATGGGTGGTGACAGAAGGTATATTGTTTCAGGAGTGGGCACAATTGCTTTTCAGAGGGAGCATGGAGCTCCTATCACCTTGACAGATGTGAAGTATGGTCCTGGACTGAAGAAGAACTTGGTATTTGTCACGATGTCAAAGGAAAAAGGCTACGATGTTGTCTTCAGTAAAGGAAAGGTGTTCTTAAGACACATAGCTACGGGTCAGCTAAAGAGGATAGGGATTCAGTGAAGAATCTCTATAAACTAGAGGTACATGATTGTGCAGCTTTGAGTACGAAAGTAGAATTGGTGCAAAGCCAAGACATTGGTGAGTTGTGGCACAGGCGGTTTGGCCATTTGCATCATGGGGCTTTGAAGATAATGCAACAGATATCTACAGGACTTCCCAAAGGTAAACTTGAGCAAGTTGACACATGTAAAGGTTGTACCTTGGGAAAGTACACCATGACTTCCTTTCATGATCGGGACAGTTGAGTAGAGAGTATCTTAGAGTGAGTTCATACTGATGTGTGTGGACCATTCTCAACGGCATCCACAGTGAAGAAAAGGTATTTTGTGATTTTCATTGATGATTATTCTCGTAAATGTTGGATTTATTTCATGCAAAAGAAGGACCAAACCTTCACAAAGTTTTATGAGTTCAAATCTTTGGTCGAGAAAGAGTCAGGGAAGAAGATCAAGGTCTTGAGAAGCGACAACGGTGGAGAATATGTTTCTCAAGATTTTAAGGACTTCTGTGTAGTGGAAGGAATTAAATGAGAGTTGATGACACCTCATAACCCACAACAGAATGGGGTGGCCGAGAGGAAGAACAGAACTATTGTAGGGGAAACACAAGAAATGTTGCATGACCAAGGCCTACCACTTCACTTGTGGGCTGAGGCATGCAACATGTTGGTCTATTTGAAGAATAGAAGCCCACATCGCATACTTATGATGAAGACACCAGAGGAAGCCTTCTCCAGTAAGAGACCAGATGTGGGTCACTTCAGGATCTTTGGCTAATCAGTATATTGCCATGTGACAAAGGATGCATGGAAGAAGCTTGAGCGAACAATAGAGTTGGGGATACTTGTGGGGTACACTGGTACACCTCACAACTATCGGGTGTACTTGCCTACCAGTCGGAGGACAGTGGTTCGCAAAGATCTCAATTTTGATGAGCAAAAGGCCATGCGAGTTTCCATTGAGAGGGAGCTCCAACTACAGGCTGTGGAGGAACTATTGGTTCCTAAGGAGGAGGAGCCTTAGACTGATGTGAAGCAGATACATACAGAGGTTTTAAGAGTGGAGACATCCACTCAAGCAGAGTCTTCTAGATATGGACGGAAGCGCACAAGAGAAGCTGACAGATTGTTGAAGGATGCGAGAGAGAATGTGGGAGCACCATCTTCTCAGCGTAGACAGAGGAGGTCACCTGAGAGGTACACTGGATACATGGCCCTTGCTGGGGAATGTGTTGAGACCTGAGCCATCTTCCTTTGAGGAAGCAGTGCAGCAGCCAATTTGGGTTGATGTTATGGTAGAGGAGTATGACTCCATAGTTCGTAACAATGTTTGGGACATGGTTCTGAGACCGGAGAACAAGTCAGTTGTGAGTTCCTGTTGGCTTTACAAGGTAAGGCAAGCTACTGATGGTAGTGTCGAAAAGCATAAGGCAATATTTTTTACCCGTGGCTTTTCACAGGTCGAGGGGATTGACTATGATGAGACTTTTGCTCTTGCCGTAAGGTACCAATCTATCAGATCTATGTTGGCACTATCAGCACATATGGGTTGGAATATCCATCAGATGGATGTGAAGACTGCATTCCTCAATGGCGAGATTGAGGAAGAGGTGTGCATAGAGTATTCGAAAGGTTTTGAGACCTTCGATCATGAGTTGCATGTGTGCCGACTCAAGAGAGCGTTGTATGGGCTAAAGCAAGCACCTCGTGCTTGGGGCACCAGGATAGATGACTACTTCACCGGGTTGGGCTTCACAAAGAGTGAAGCAGATGCGAAACTATACCACATCGAGGTGAAAGGTAAGTCGTTGATCATTGTACTTTATGTTGATGATCTCATATTGACTAGTGATGATCAGTTGATCGTGTCTTGCAAGGAGGACCTTGCAAGAGAATTCGACATGAAAGACATGGGTCTCATGCATTACTTCCTGGGCATGGAAGTGCGGCAGAAGGATGGGGAGTTGTTTGTGTCTCAGGGCAAGTATGCCAAGAGAAGTGGTAGAGGCTACTATGTACAAGCAACTTGTGGGTTCACTGATGTACTTAGTGAACACACAACCATATTTGTGCTATGCGGTGAACCAACTGAGTCAAATGATGGTTCAACCTACCAAGATGTTTTGGAATGTGAAAAATCATGTATTGAGATACCTTAGAGGAACATCTCAGTATGGATTATGGTATAGAAGGACAGAGGGAGTGAAGCTACAGGGCTTCACTAATGCATATTGGGCAGGGAGTCCATTAGATCGGAAGAGAACATTAGGAGGGATTTTCAACCTTGGGTTAGCGGAAGTTTCTTGGTACAGCAGGAAATAGAGGTCGGTTGCACTCAGCTCAACAGAGGTAGAATACATGGCTGTAAGTCAGGCAGCATGCAAGGCTATCTAGATGCAAAAAACCCTAGTTTGTTTGTTTGATCAGAGGATGGATCCAATTGTGATCTATTGTGATAATCAGAGTTGTATCAAACTCTCTGAGAATCCAACATTTCATGATAGGTCCAAGCACATCGACATTCGGTATCATCATCTCAAAGACTGTGTAGCGAGGAGGAGCATGTTGTTGCAATATATTTCGACAAAGGAGCAAGATGCTGACATTTTGAAAAAGGCATTGTCAAAGTGTAAATTCGAGTTCCATAGAGACAGGATTGGGGTGGCAGATAATCCCTTTGTTGTTGAGAGGGAGTGTTGAAATGTGGCAACAAGAATATTCCAATTTTATTTGTCCTTGAATTAAATTGTGAATTAAAATCGAATTTACTCTTAACAACTACTTGGAAATAATTAATTAATTTGTTTCAAATTAATTAGTTGGATACATTCAAGTTAGAAGTCTTTCTAAAGTCATGCAAGAGTTATCACTTAAATTAAGGAGATAATATTGAGTTATATTTTAGTTGTAATTAGTTAACTCATTTTACTAAGTTAAGTCCAGCTAAATTAGTTCCAAACTATTTGAGGAACTAATAGAGAGTTAACAATCAGTTGATGCATGCATGCACTCAACTAGTGTACTCTAGTTAACTGAAGATTCCATCATCAAAAACTCATGCATGTCTATTCTGAGAAAGGCTAGTTGAGATTAAAGTCAAGGATAGTGTACTATTAGTTGCATGTATTTTCTTATAAAGAAAACTCATGCATGAAGTCAAGGTATCATTCCTTAAGGATTGCACAGTTTTGATAGTGTGTGAGATAGTGTTCCACTTGGTTGAAGGAAGATCGTCCCAAAGGAACAATGTAAGGAAATAGGATCTTGGAGGGTAGAGAGGAAGGCTTGAGAGAAGCCTAGATTGTCTGTGAGCATCTGTGAGGATTGTACTGAGAGCTGGCTAGCTGTGAGAGCTAAGGCTTTGTATAATTTCTATGTATTTCCACCTTGTATGATAATACAAATAGTGAGGTTTTTAGCTAAGGCTTTCCCCAAAGTATTTTCATGTGTATTGTGCGATTGATTCTTCTTCTTCTGGTTATATGTGTTAAACTTGATCTTTAAGCTTCCGCAAATTTATAGTAGAAGTAGGTTATAGTATTTTTCTTTGGTTATATGGCATTATCGGGTTAACCTATAGGTAGATTTTCTACATGGTCTCAAAGCAATATTTGTAGAGAATTTCTACAGATCTAAAGGTCAAAGAACCTCCTCCAGAGCTTAGTAGCAGCATCAAGATCATCAACATCACCATCCAACACTTGCACATCAACATCAACTCAGCAACAACATGCATGTCTCTCCAATAACCATCAGGTAGGTACAGGTATGCAATATTCTTTACCTCTTCTCTTGAGCATATTATAGTTAGAAATTTGTTGTCAATGCATGAGAGATGAGGTTTTATAAGCTAAGGATTGGTCAGTAGTCTCAGCCACCTTCAGCTAGTTAATTGCAACTCACTCCTTTACTCATGCAATGTTGAAAAGTCGAATTATGAAGGGTGGTGATTTCAAGGAATGAGGACAACAGTTAAAAGAAGAAATATTTGCAAAGGCCAAGGTCACCACAACACTCCAAGCCCTCTATCCACTTAATATTATCTATTCATCATTCATCCATCCCATTTCATTCTTGAAAGAAAAAAAGAAAAAAAACAAAGAGAGCATCCTCTCCATTTTCATGAAATTTCCATTTGTAGGTCAGCAAAAAGGACGGTCAAAGAGAAAAGGAGGATCACAAAGAGACCCCTTTCACTCAAATTTTTATTTTACCACTCATTACCATTCATTCCTCCACCATTTCTATCATTTTTTCCACTCCTTTTCTTCAGTTTATAAAGGGATTGTGTTTTCTGCAGGATCCCTTGAAACATGATGATCTTGTAGGAATTACAGTGACCCAGAAATCCTATAGGAGGTAGTCCTAAGGCAAATAAATGAATTTCTATGCAAATAAAATGCACCCCCTTTAGTATTCCATAACCATAGCTTGTCCACCATCATCACCCATGCATTTACCCTTAAAAAAAAATCACTTTAAAAAAAATAAAAATAAAAATCAGTGTTTGAAAAGAAGGGAAAAAAGGAGGAATAGAGAGCATCACCTGAGTATTCCTTGTTCTCCACACTTCTAGTATTTCTCTCCATCCATGTCACCATCTCAGAAAAGTGTATGATTAATATTTTTGAGGGAGAAGAAACTACAGGACATCCTGTAGGAAATCCTGTAGCAGCCTATCCCACAAAATACAAATCATAACAACAACAAACCTCCAGCATGATGACCTAAGAATAGTAAGAGCTCCAAAGCAGCAACAACACCAGCATCTTCAACCACAGGTACCTACACAAACAAAGGAGTCATCAGAAGACATCAAGAAAGGGAAGAAGACTCTCATACAGTTAGAAGACCCTAAAAGAGGAGGAATGATTATTACAAGAAGGAAAAATGTTGCTACAAGAAGGAAGAAATGAATAAATTATGTTAAACCCCAAGATAGAAAAGCTTTTTTAGAGAAATCCAAGGCGATTAGGTGGTCACCTAGGCCACAAAAGAGAAGAAGAAGGCAATAAAAAGAAATAAGTCATTCACCATCAAAATAGAACTCAAACTGCAATGATGAAAAAAGGTGTTCCAAGAGGTCTCCAATCTCTTTCTAGCTTTTGTCCAGGGCCTAAAAATGGGAGAAATGCATGGGAGTCAAGTTGAGGGCCTGCCCTAACCTCAGTCTATCATTTATGCTCAAAACTGGTTTCCTGTAGTTTTAACAGGGTTTCCTATAGTTTTGACAGGAATTACTACAGGATGTCCTAGTTCTCATCAAAATGCCTTTTGAAGGTGTTAGAGGTGTCTGAATGGCGAAACAAGGTAGCAGATGGTTGATAAGGGTGTGGAAGACCTTGCCAAACTAAAAAAAAATCAAGAACTCATCTTGAATAAGGGTAAGAAAGCAATCTAATGGTCTCAAGAAACAATGATTTTTCATTGAACAAATATGTTTCTGGGCTTGTCCTTACAGATCTTATAGCCAAGATTCTAATGCACAAGAGAGAGGCCATCAGGGCCATGAGATCACTAAGTTGCTCAGAGGATGTTGCATTAGATAATTTATTTTTAACTTTAATATATTCATTAGGAAGGTTTATGAATAATTGAATATTTGTGCCTAATATTTTTTTAATTTTTGTGGAATATTATGAGAATATTGGTCAGATTATGAAGAGTTGGAGGATGAGATAATTTATGGACTTACTACTGGAGGATCAATAATAAATAATAAGTCAAGAAGATATTATGGAATTATGACACATTGTGGAACTCCAATGATTGAGAAAATCTAGGAATGTGTTCCACTAATCAAGGGAGCAGATCCATTGATCAAGATATTTCTATGGGGAAAGCTTCCTCCATTCATGGGGAATGATTCTTAATCATTTTGTATAATTACCAAGTCAAATTTTCCTCTAGGGAATGATTGAGAAAATCTAGGAATGTATTCCCTGCCATTTAATGCAAATTCCTAGTATTGGGGACTAGATCCACTAATCAAGGGATTTTGGTGGGAAAGCTTCCTCCATTGATGGGGAAGCATTCCTAATCATTTTTCATAAGTACCAAGTCAAATTTTCCTCTATAGATTTTCATTAGTGTTATTTTGGAGAGAGCTTGTATTTTTGCAGCTCCATTGTATTTTCTTGCAGGGATGTAATTCCATTGATGAAAATAATGAAGATTGGTGTCATGTTCAGCTTCTAAACCTTGTTCTCCTCCATAGGTATCTGAGTTTCGTTGGGCTTGGCCATCCCAGGAACCTTAGAGCCCTTTTGTATCATTTTCTTTCCTTCTTTTCATTGCTTATTCACATGAATCTATAGTTTTTATTTATTTCTATTTCTGCATTTAGTATTAATGATTTCTTGTTGTAGGATTGAGCTAAATGGTTGATCTAAGTTCTTTTGCAGGATCACAAGCATTATTTCATCCTTGGAAAATCTTTGGAAGTTCATAATATCCATCGAGTTGCTTGGATTAGTCTTCTCATTCCCAAATCTAGATTGTTGGACCTCCTTTTTAGCAAAGAATAGTAAATTTATGCTATTTTTTAGAGCAAGCTAACGAGATTCAATCGAATTGATTCCACTTGCATTAGATCAAAAATAAATTATAGTTCATGAAAAAAATTACCCCATTTAATTTACACTTGATTTGGTTAGGCATTTCTTAGATTTACCAGCTCACTAGTTCTTGAATTTCTAGATTTTAGACTAGTAATGTTTTTTATTTTTTTAACATGGGTTAACAGAGGTCTTTTTGAGTGATTCCACTTGGAATGTGGACCTAGGAAATCCTAGTTAATAAAAAAAAAATTCCCATCCATTTTTTATTTGATTTGCTTGGTCATTCAATGAATTATAGTGAATCTGTACATCCTGTAGGAAACTTCTCCAAGCTTTTTGAGCAAATCCATCCATCTCCCAACTTTGGTTTTGAGTTTTGAGTGATCCTAGGCATTTTCTCACTCCATTCCACCCATATACCACCTTCCATAAACCTTCCATCACCTCCAACACCTTCCATTTTTCTCTCGACTGTATCCTGTAGGTTTTCAGGGAATCCTGTAGGTTTTTAATACATCCTATAGGTTTTCCTAAAATGGCCTGTTTTGAGGCTGAATTGAGAGAAAATCTCTAGGAAGTCACCAAAATCCTCCCAAGGGTCTCCCACACCATACAATCATCTCCTAACTCCTCCATCCATCCCACAACATCCTTAATTCACCTACTGCATCACCAAAATAAATTAGTTTTCATACTTGATTTTGCATGAAAAGACAAAAAGAAAAAAACAGATTTATTTCAGTCCCTTTACTTGCACATTAGTGATGTTTGATGCTTCTTACTTCCATGCTTATATAGTAGCATTTGGTTCATGATAAATTAACATTATTGCAAAACATAGCTTCTTGGTAGTTAATTAGGAAATGGTGTGATTTAGCATTGAATTTCCGTCTCTTTCCTTGTACTTTATTTCTTGCAATAGGTTAAGGCTCCATTTCGAACATTTCATTTTCTACAATTATTTTAGGATTTGAATTTAGTACATGCAATCCATTACATGATGACAACAAAGGAAAATGTATGCTACACATATAGTTCCGACACCTCTTAAGTTTGTACGAACCCCAGGTTGATAATTAAATTCGGTAGTCTTGGGAGTTGCAACATTCTTGTTGCAATACCGAGGCTCATCAAATAGTAGAGCTTTGTAAACATAATTTTTTCCATATTGAGCTAATACAAAGGCCTAGCCATGGAAGCTGGACCAAGGAGATGTAGCCCAGGAGGGGTGAACTCCTTCATCAAAACAATGTGTTAAGTTCTCTTGTTGATGGTTTTCTATACTTTGAATGGCTGTTGTTCAATACTTATTTTTGATGCTATTTTGTTCATGTCTTCCACTTAAAACTTGTTAAACATTTACCTTTTTACAATAACAAACACCATAAGAAAACCATGCACAGGAAGCAATGGATAAGAATTTGATTACAAATATGTAATTAAAATTAGCACAACAAAACTAACATTCAATAACATATGAGTTTCAAAAAAAATTATCGACATACCCTTAAGTTAGTTTTTTTCACAATGAACCTTTCTAGGGTTCCACAAGAGTAATCAAAGATAAGAGGAGGGCAGATTTATTTAATGATGAATCCTCCAATCAAGAATCTTTAAGATTTAGGAAGGCTAGGTACAATGATGTTAGTAATAGTTTATCAAGATTAAGGATGAAGAGAGCAAAAACTTATAGTTTAAGACATAGCTTTGTTTCTTAAAAAACCTTGTAATTTCAATGCTTTGTCTTGTGAAGCCTTCTTCCATGTTCCTTGAGTATTGAATAAGTATTTTCTAAACAAAAATATGACTATAAATGTGATTAGTATCTAATATAAAAAACCTTAGATAAGTAAGGGAAACCAAATATAAAATACAATACAAGGAGTAAGATACTTATCTTTGTAAGTTGGTAAGGGCTCCTTTCAAGCTTGAGGGTCAAAGTAGAAGGATATCCAAGGGATAGAGTCCCTAAGAGTTACTGGAAAATAGGTGTTTGACTTCGGGTCCTTCCATCATGTTGTTCTTTGGTGAAACTTATTTGGAAAAATTTTCTTGATCTTTCTTGGCCCTTTAGACTTCTTAATATATTTTAGACTTCCTCACTTTTCCTTTTACTAGATCCAAGACTTTATTATTTTTGGGGATGAGTTCTGTTATCAACTAGGCTGGAACAGGTTGGGTTGTGTCAACCTTCAATCCAGTGTAACTATTTCAAAACAAATTTTGAATGGAAGTTATCCCTTCCAATCTGAGTGGGCTTTCTCTATATATTTAAAAATACAGATGGCTAACTCTGGTTTTCTATGTGATTTTTGCAGGTGAAAGAGTGTGAGTACCACTACCATTGGGCATGGAGTCAATTAAAGAAAATCAATTACAAACAACACTGTTTTGTGGAAGCTGAGACATATTTAGTTTACTAATGTGAATATGGGCATTCACAGTAATCACAACAAATTGAAGGAAGTTGGAACAATATAATATTGAATTCAAAGTAATCAAATAAGCTATGAAAACTAATAACAACATAGAAGCATGACAAGATGGAACTGAAGCTGAAATGAATCTCAAGTTAAAACAAAGTATTGCTGCAAAGTGTATTTCTATTAATTGAAAAATATACAACAATGGTTTCCTCACATTATCACCCCCCCTAGAGTCGAAAATCTCATTATTTATAGAGTGAGATCTATTTTACAAAATTTTCCACCTGAGCTAGATTCGATTGCTAGCTATGAGATCTAATCCTATTTGATTAATAAAACATTGAGCTTTCATAGGGATTTTTTGTTTTAACAGAGTTAAAATACAAATGGGAGTCGCATAAACTATTACAATAATTTAGGGAAATAAGATTGTTTGAAGTGTGGCAATGTATTTGTGAAAATTCATACATCTGGCCCTTTGAATCTTGCTATGTTATTTGCTGTTGAAAGTGTCTCGTTGTCTCTGTGTCTTTCTGCCCTCTTTCCTTTGCATTCTGTTTGATGACGATGTTGCTGAATATACGCCAGAAATACCCTCGTTGTATTCTTGAGCGGAATGCGAAATGGATGTTTTAATATTCATTGACTTGGGTTTGTTGTTATCGTAATCAGAATACAAGAGGGGGGCCTTTACCATATTCCATAATGTTCACCAATTGTCCAAAGGTGAAAATTTTAATAAAACATGACACATAGGATAATGCATCCGGAATGAGTACTTCACATATTTCCATCGGGAAGGAAGAAGGGGTGTTAACATTGATTTATGGTGATTTCCCAATATGCCGGACCTAAAATTTCACACAACCATAATGCATAACAGTTCCGGTCCATCGCAATCACAAGTTGGAAGGGAATTCAGTGGAGAAGGGATTTGTGACTTGAGCGATCTTCGATTGCGATATCAAAATCGGCGGAGGAGGATGGAACTTTATGCGATATTGCAATCGGTGGGGAGGAATTGTGATCTAAATGGAAAATGGCATCAACCCATGGTATTCATCCATCCATGTTATTCACCACCCATGTGTTAAAATTGGAAACTAGGGAAAAATTTCATGTGGGCCATCTTATTCATGGATGATAATATTTTTATTAGATTCCTCTCGTCGAGAGGTGTAGGATTGATATAAAGCTCATCTGATTTTGATAAGTATTCATGGAGATATGAATTTATTTTGATTACGGAATTATTATCAAGCCGACCTACAACTTATGTAGGCTCCGAAGCCCAACAATCGCATCTATTCAAACACCAACATTTTGTATAAATACAGGAGGATTTTTCTTCATTTGTACTCACTCATCTCATCACATCTCTCTCTCTCTACTGCGCAGAAAAGAGTCTCTTCTCTATTGCACAGAAAAGGGTATCTCCCTCACACATGTGAAGCCGGACGCTGTTGAAACTGAAGCTGCAACTGCATAAGTGAAGTTTGACTTGCATGGACTAGAATATCTCCTCATCTGAACTACATTGTAGGTTCATCGGAATCTCCTCTAAAAGCTGCAACTTTTGGTGGTGGAACCAAGTCAATCCGACGGACGGTTTGCAAGATATCGACTGCCCTAGTTTGAAGGAAGCTTCTGAAACTGAAGCTGCAACTGCAGAAGTAAAGTTTAACCTAAGTGGACCAGAAGATCTCCTCATCTAAACTGTGTTGTAGGTTCATCTGAACCTCCTCTGGAAGCCGCAACTTTTGGTGGTGGAATCAAGCCGATCCAACGATCGGTTTGTGAGATATCATTTTCCCTAGTTTGATGATGAAGCCGCTAATGTTGATGCTGCTGATCTAGGGTTTGCTACTGCTGATATAAATCAGATTTATTGTACTATTTCTCTCTGCTAAATTATTGAAGATAAAAGAAGATTTGATCAAATGGTTTCCCCACACATTGTAGGGTTT
>APFE030066507.1:33043-62312 GCA_000404065.3 Pinus taeda
GATCGTTTAATGTTCTATCTACACTTTACTTTATGTACATGTGATTGCTAATCTATGGAATATAATAAGAAAAAGAAGTAAACTGTTATAAGCATAGAACATACCATAACTTAACATGGTATAAGAGCTGAGGTGACGACAAAGCCCGAGCAAGAGCAAGAGCAATCACCGAAGAGAAGATTGGCGAGGCTACCCTAAAAGAACTATGGGGTCCTCAACACTCTGCCGAAGACAAGCTTCGTGAGAAAGATTACTATCACGGATGGAATATGTCTATCGATCTAACCCTAGAAGATCAAGGAGTGTTGAACCATGTAAGAGGCAATATTGTTGAGCCTCCATCAAATGCATCTGTTGCTGCATGGAACAAATGGAAACCAGAGAAGTCAAAATAGAAGATCATCTGGGACTCTATCGACAAGCACTTGGTGGTCTACATCTCTGACCTGAACACCTCCAAGGAAATCTACGATAGACTGGTGAGTTTATTTAAAGTTAATGATGCAAATCAAGTTTTGTTTCTTGGAAATAAGCTGAGGGAAATCAAGAAGGGTAAAGATGAGACTATGCAAGCATACTTCTTAAGGATCACCGAAATCAGGAACGATATCCTATCTATTGGGGAGGGTATTACTGACAGGGAAATGGCACTCACGACTCTTGGAGGATTACCATCCTAATGGTACGTGTTCAGGACTACTCTTCTAAACAATAATCTAATTCCTAGTTTAGAGGAATTAATGGCTAGATGCATTCAAGAAGAAACAAGGGTAGAAGAGCAAGAAATGCCCATGCCTAAAGGTCCTCCTGCTGCCTTTTCTTTTCATGCTAAGAAAAGAAATAATTCTGGGTTTAAATCAAAAGGAAAGGCTGGACCGAAGGGTGGAAGAAAATGACGATGTTACATCTGCGATAAAGCAGGTCACTATGCAAGGGAGTGCCCTGATAGAAAGGACTCACACCAGGACGATGATCAAAATCCCTCTGATGGCAATCAAAGGAATGAAAAATTCAATAGCAAAGGTAAGAGGAGAGATGGGAATCAAGGAAGAGGACAAGCATTCAAGAAGGATAGAAATTCTAGGATGTATTAAATGCACCTGACCTCAAAAAGAACCTGGTGTCCATCTTGACAATGGAAGACAAAGGCTACAAGGTAACCTTCAGCGATGGCAAGGTATCTATATGGAAAAGTAATGTTAAAGATGCCTTTACTCTTGGGTTTCGTGTTGATTCATTATATCAGGTCGATGGAAGTCCGCTAGTTGTCATATCTTATGACACATCTCATCATTTCGAACTTTGGCATCAGAGGTTTGCTCAACTTCATTATAAAGCTCTACCCGATGTAAGACAAATGGTGACAGGGATGCCCGAATTCCGAGTAGAGAAAGGAGGTGTATGTCCAGGATGTGCCAAAGGAAAGCTCAAAAGGGGACCATTACCCTCAAGCCTAAGAAAGACCTCCGATATATTACAGTTGGTTCACTCAAGCATATCTAAGGCTGGCATTCAGAGGGAGACTACTACACCACATACTCCTCAGCAGAATGGTGTGGCGGAAAGAAAGAACCATACGATTATGGAAGCTGTCTCTATGGGTAGATGATGTAACAATGCATGATGTGGAGGAACCCATGGATCCTATTTATCCACCTGAGCCTTCCTCTTCTAAGAAGAGGCCTTCATGGCTTAGGGGGATACTTGATGATGTTGAAGGACACGTTGCACCCCAAGGAACCTTTCGTGAAAGTAAGAAACCTAACAGGTATCAGGGATACCTTACCATCATGAGCACGATCATACAAAATGAGCCTTCATCATTCTCAAATGCTGTCAAGCATCAAGTATGGAAGGATGCTATATCCGAAGAATATGAGTCTATTATGAAGAAAGATGTCTGGGAAGTAGTTCCCAAACCCTAGGACAAGACAATTGTTACTTTCAAATGGCTTTACAAGATAAAGCGTGCAGTAGATGGAAGTATGGAAAAATATAAGGCTCGTTTTTTTGCTCGTGGTTTCTCCCAGAAGGAAGGTATAGACTATGATGTGATATTTGCACCTGTTGCCAGATATATAACCATCTGCTTGATCATAGCCCTTGTGGCTTCACAAGGATGGAACCTACATCAGGTGGATGTCAAGACTGCATTCTTACACAGTTCGATCAAAGAAGAGTTCTATGTGGAGCAACACGAAGGATTTGAGATTTATGATTGAAAATATCATGTATGCATGTTGAAGAAGGTTCTCTATGGGCTAAAGCAAGTGCCCTGAGCATGGTATGAGAGGATCGATAGCTACTTGATGAAGCTGGGATTCACTAGGAGTGAAACCGATCCTAACCTTTACTTTAAGGTTGAATATGACAAGCCTCTCATACTGGCGCTGTATGTGGATGACCTCTTTCTAACAGGTGCACACCCTCTCATTCAAAAATGTAAGAGGGAGTTGGCTTCTGAATTTGAAATGAAGGACCAAGGACTTGAAGTGTGGCAGAAGCCAAGGGAAATTTTCCTATCTCAAGGAAAATATGTGGTGAAGATTCTGGAAAGTTTTCGTATGCTGGATTGCAAGCCTATGACTACCTCGAGGATCTTAACTTTCAAAAGTTATATGGTAGTGATGTCGGACCAGATTTGGGAAATGCCTCTGAGTCTCAAAAACTCATTCGCATTGATGTTCTTGGTGAAACTTTGTCGGAACATATGTTTTACAGTTAGCATTGTGAGCTCATATTTGGTTGAGCCTCACTAGATTGATGTCAAGAATCTTCTGAGATGTCTTCAAGACACAATCTCTCATGGATTGAGATACACTGCTGAAAATATGAAATTGCATGATTATTTGAATGTTGATTAGGAAAGTAGTGTGGAGGATCATTGGAGCACTTTTAGTGTTGCTTCTCTTTGGACTCTGCTTCGATACAATGGATGAGCAGGAAGCAGAAGTCAGTTGCCATAAGCACCACCGAGACCGGATACATATCTATGAGTATGATCTCGTATGAAGCTGCCTAGTTGGGGAAGTTCTTCAGTGAGCTGTTTGAACACATACCACTATGATTCTCTCTAACAACCATAGGTGGGATTCGATTATTGAGGAATCTCGTATTCGTCGGTTGCTCCAGTAGATAGACATCATCTGGTATATGGTAAGATGATGAGGAAGGAGGCTCCATCACATTAAGATGATGTACAAGTCGATACACCTTGTCAAAGCCCCGAGGAAAGATCTAATCTGTGATTTTCCCAAACGAATTGGAGTTTTCAAGAAACCCTTGTACAAGGGTCCTGCATGTTGCATACATTAAGCTCTGGGAGCTCTGAGGGCTTGCGGTTCTTACTGGAGCAACATACGACCACAAGGTGGCTCACCCTCCCCTGGTGGTGCACACTAGAACAAGATGATTCGCTCTCTTGTGGGACAAGATGATTCGCTCTCTTGTGGGACAAGATGATTCGCTCTTGTGGAACAAGATGATTTCCTCTCTTGTGTAGTAGGATGATTAGGTCTCCTGTGAGGCCTGGATTGATGTGTTCTCCATGGCAATTGTAGTAGGATTGATGTGTTCTCCTGTGAGGCCTGGATTGATGTGTTCTTCATGGCGATTATAGCAGGATTGATGTGTTCTCCTGTGAGGCCTGGATTGATGTGTTCTCCAGTGTGGGCTGGATTGATGTGTTCTCCAGTGTGGCCTGGATTGATGTGTTCTCCATGGCAATTGTTGTAGGATTGATGTGTTCTCTTGTGAGGAAAAGATCGATTAGTTCTCCTGTCAAGGCATCCTACCCATGCAGTCTGGGACTCATGGGAAGTACCTCTCATCTGATCAATGAGCAAGGAAATGAAGTTAGGAACCATAGTAGTACCGATGGACGCATCATTGTATATATTTTACTCCCTATTCTAGGATGACCTATATTGATCTGGGATCAATGATACTGGTTTGGGACCAATGGTACACTCTTTGAGACTGCGATACTAGTTTGGGACCAATGGTAGGAGTGGTACTTACTATGAAGCTAAATTTAGGTTGGTTGAGATTGGTCTGGGACTAGTGGTACGCACTTTGAGACTGACTTTGAGTCAGTGGAGGATGATACTGGTCTGGGAGTAGTGGAGTTGTACTCACTATGACGCTGACTTCGGGTTGGTTGAGATTGGTCTACAACCAGTGGTACATACTCTGAGACTGACTTTGAGTCAGTGTGATACATCCTCAATCATTCTTCTTCTTCATAATTCAGACAAAAGCAGAGCAGAACAGAACAATGCAAGAGCAGAGTAGAACAGAGCAGAAAAATACAGATCAGTACAGGGCAGAACAAGACAAAGCAGAACAAGCAGAATAGAGCAGAGCAGGACAAGGGTTAGGCTGTACAGGGTAGTGCATTTGATGGATGAATAGTAGCGACCGATAGACATATTGCAGATGAAGTTATCCCTAGTTGAGAGGGAGTGTTAAAATTGGAAACTAGGGAAAAACTTCACGTGGGTCATCTTATTCATGGCTAATAATATTTTTATTAGATTCCTCTTGTCGAGAGGTGTAGGATTGATATAAAGATCATCCGATTCTGATAAGTATTCATGGAGATATGAATTTATTTTGATTATGGAATTATTATTAAGCCGACCTACAACTTATGTAGTCTCAGAAGCCCAACAGTCACATCTATTCAAACACCAACGTTGTGTATAAATACAGGAGGAGTTTTCCTCATTTATACTCATTCATCTCATCACATCTCTCTCTCTACTGCACAGAAAAAAGTCTCTTCTCTACTGCGCAGAAAAGGGTATCTCCCTCACACATGTGAAGCCAGAAGCTGCTGAAACTGAAGCTGCATATGCAGAAGTGAAGTTTGACTTGTGTGGACTAGAAGATCTCCTCATATGAACTGCGTTATAGGTTCATCTGAACCTCCTCTAAAAGCCTCAACTTTTGGTGGCGGAATCAAGTCAATCTGATGGATGGTTTGCAAGATATTGACTGCCCTAGTTTGAAGGAAGCTGCTAAAACTGAAGCTGCAACTGCAAAAGTAAAGTTTGACCTGCATGGACCAAAATATATCCTCATCTAAACTATCATGTAGGTTCATCTGAACCTCCTCTGGAAGCCCCAACTTTTGGTGGTGGAATCAAGCCGATCCAACAGTCGGTTCGTGAGATATCGTCTACCTTAATTTGATGATGAAGCCGCTAATGTTGATGCTGCTGATCTAGGGTTTGCTACTGCTGATATAAATCAGATTTATTGTACTATTTCTCTCTGCTGAATTATTGAAGATAAAAGAATATTTGATCAGAGGGTTTCCCCACACATTGTGGGGTTTGTCCCTAGATAGCCACCACACCTTGTGTCTCTTGTCTTGGCTTGTTTTCTGTCGATCCTGCACTTTACTTTATGTACATGTGATCGCTAATTTGTGGAATATAATAAGAAAAAGAAGTAAATTGTTATAAGCATAGAACATACCATAACTTAACACCATGGAATTTACCCATAGTATTTTAAGTGGCATCCATCCATGGTATTCATTCACCCATGGTATTTTCCCATGGTATTGTGACATGCACCCATGTGTTATAGATCCATTTGAGCACATCAACCCTGACTTACAGATCAATACTATTAGGGCCCACCAAACCCTAATTCAGTTGTTACATGCCCTAAAGAAGTCAACCATCAGAATGCCTCCTTCCCAAAAGATTCCATGATTGAAATGATCCAAAAACTGCCTCTAAGAAGATCAGTGCAGGCAGGCCTTTATCAGGGTGCATTGCAGCGTACTTGAGCCCTCTTTGGCCTGCGCTGGGCGAATTTGAGCGAAATATGCATTGGGGTTTGGAATATTCTTATCCATAGGATGCTTCTAGAAGTTTCCCAAGGCTATCCACTCCTTTGGGCTCGAAATTGGATGAGGGAGGAAGTTAAGGAACATCAATCCCTTTATCCCTTCCTCCATGGAACTAAATCCTAAGTTTGGGAGGGCATTCATTGTCACCATTTATGGCATAACTTCCTTCATTCACATATAAAAATACCACTCATCTAAGTGATCAAAGGTTGGAAATCATTGAATTATAGGGAGATGCTGTTAGTATGAGACTTGAGTTGGTTTCAAGTATTGTAATGATGTCAAAATGTCTTGCTTGTTATGAGGAGAGGATGGGATTGAACTGGAGGATTGGCACTAAATCAAGCAAATTGGGTTGTAACTCTCCCTTTTACTAATAACGTGTTCAAATATTTTTCCATATGTTTGTATTGTTTATTGATGCTTTCATATGTGTATTATGCACTTGATTCCATTTTATGTTTAATCAACAGATCATTATCATATGCTTTGATCGGTTTTTGTATTATGTCTGTGTGCAGGTACTTTTCAAGCAAATTAAGTACAAAAAGGAGCGAAAAAATTGGTCAAGGGAGATAAGGAGTAAGTGAAAGCTTGAGGAAGGCTTCTTTACTATCTTATTTAATCTATTGGTTATAGAAAAAGTAGAGAATGCTTTGCACTGTTGTTCTAGACTTGCTACTAGTCTAGGGGTTTAGGTGTTTATCCATAGACACTAAAACTTCCCAAAACACCATGGTATTCATTCAACCATGGAATTTACCTGTGGTATTGTAAATAAAAAGGGCTATAAGTAACAAGTCACATTTTGTAAAAGGACAGATTTTCCACCACAATGTAGCGTTTACAGTTATTCTCCATTTTAATAAAAAAATTCTTTGTGGTTTTATGTATTGTGTGTTCTCTCATTTTCTTTATGGTATTGAAATTTTTTTGATCTTGGGGGCCTCCCCCCAAAGATCCATTTCAATATTTTGGATCTTGGGGGCCTCTCCCCAAGATCTGGATCAATGGTATCAGAGCAGGTTACAATTCCATGGGAATGAGGGTTTAATGCATATTTTAGTTTCAAATTTTTGCAGCAATATTCAACAAACTTTAGGAATTGTTTTTGGACGACGAGTTTGCAAATCATATCTGAAAATTTTGGTGAAAAATTTACAAAAAAATAACATATCTGAATTCCTTGCGAAAAAATACCAAAATTAAAAAAAAAAAAAAAATCGGCCAAATCGGAGTCTGGATGAGGGAGATAATGCAAATTTAAAATCAGCTATGTTGCAAAAAATTTTCTGATGGAAACCGGTGGACGACGACCCTCTTATCATTTTTTGTAGTTTTTGTGCATAGTTTTTAAAAAATGATTGCATATCTGAACTCCTCTTAAAAAATTACCCAATTTCAAAAAATAATGGGTCGAATTGGAGTTCAGATGTAGGAGATATCTCTGATTTAAAATCAATTAATTTTTTTTTCAAAACTTTTGTGATGACATAACAGTTGCAACATGAATCTGAGATTCTTTAGTGTCCAGATAAATATTTCCAACACGTGGGAAGGTGCATAATGGTCATTATGTTTCCAAAAACAGGTTATATTAAATATTCTGAGTTATATTGACTGAATTATGCCCATTTTAAATCTAGAGCAACATTTGGAGCAGGTTCCCTTTAGAGACATGCCCTCCTACCCTTCTTTAGTAGTCACCTTCTTCACATTCATCATTTTGTGCATAGCAGCATCCAACTTAGGTTCTTTGGAGACGTGCCCTCCCACCCGAGTCTATGTAGGCACCTACTACTTCATCAACAATCAACATCACGGTTATGGGTCAACTACGCAAAATCCTTGTCATCAAAGTCCATTTGCTAGGCTGCACATTATTAGTATCACAGTTGGTCACAAGAATTATAGGGTATCTCTATCCTCAGATCTTCATTTGTCATGGTTATGGGTCATCCACAAACCCACACTTCATCGAAGTCCATTTTCTATGCCGCACATTGTCAATATCACAATTGGTCACAAGCATTACAAGGTATCACTATCCTCAGATCTTCGTTCATCATGGTTACATGCCATACACACACCCACACTGCATCGAAGTCCATTTTCTAGGTCGCACACTGTCATTATCACAGTTGGTCACAAGCATTACAGGGCATCTTTATCCTTGGATATTCGTTCATCATCGTTATGGGTTAACCACATAAAACCCTTCTCTTCGGTGGCTCTTCATATTCAACAAAGGCTTTGCAAGAGGGAATTTCACGCAATGGGGACCATTGCTTCTTGAGTGAGGAATGATCCGAATGGAAAATGGCATCAACCCATGGTATTCATCCATCCATGTTATTCATCCACCCATGGTAATGTAAGTGGCATCCACCCATGGTATTCATTCACCCATGGTATTTGCCCATGGTATTGTGACATCCACCCATGGAATTTACTTGTGGTATTGTAACTGAAAAAGGCTATAACTAACAAGTCACATTTTGTAAAAGGACAGATTGTCCACAACAATGTAGCTTGTACAATTATTCTCCATTTTAATAAAAAAATTCTTTGTTGTTTTATTTTATTGTGTTCTCTCATTTTCCTTCTGACATTGCAATTTTTTAGATATTGGGGGCCTCCCCCTAAGATCCATTTCAATATTTTAGATCTTTGGGGCCTCTCCCCAAGGTCCGGATCAAATTGAAATATTGTAAAAGGAGTGTTGATTGGTTTATGCCATATTGCAATCAGCGGGAAGGACTTGTGATATGAAATATCGCAATTGCAATCGGAGGAGGAACACAGGAGGATATGGTTTCGCAAAAGGGTAGGGGCCAATAGAGATATGGTTTGTGGATCCCAGCCCTTCAAAAAGAACCACAACTAGAGTTTTTTAAAAAGGGATGCAATTAGAGTTTTAAATATGGGTTACGACTAGAGTTGAAATATGAGATGCGGCTAGAGTTTTAAATGCGGGTTACGACTAGAGTTAAAATATGAGATGTGGCTAAAGGATGAAATGGGTTTAGTGAAAGAAATGGATTTTAGAGAACAAGGGAACTTCTCCAAAACAAATTAAATTGGACCTATCCTTCCTTCTTTAATCTCCAATTGTAAGCACAACAACCTCTTTCAGCAAAGCAGTAGATAGATGCAAAGAGCAATGGTGAAAAACCTTATCTAAAATGACTATCAAACTAAAAATTATTTATAGGAGTTAACATGGATAACAATGGCTCCAATGGGATGTTGCACCCTTGTGGTGCAACAAATAACCAACAGACCAATTGCTACCATTGAGCTGATCCCAATTTGAAGACTACATTCAAACCCACTTCACCAAACTGGAAAGCAAACTGCAAACCAACTATACTGCTGCAATATGATATCAAACTATTGTACAAACTGAAACTGACAACTATAGAATATTTCCTAAAGCTGAAGGAATTGTTTGCCCAAAAAGCTTATTTATGTACCAATAACCCTACTCTAACATTTGAAAATCCACCTGCTTAATTCAAGCAATATGAAACCTCCCATATAACCAGTCAAAGAGTAGATTCAATGCTTGGGCTTCTTGACTGTGTTTAAGTGGACCATCAACTGGAAACTTAGAATAAAACTGAATCCATCACTTGGGCTTATAAATGAAAGAAACTCCAGCTTCACTGATGAATCTAATAGACTTACCAAAGGATCTTGATAATCATGAAAAATCACCTTTTCTATATGAGTAACACCATGAGGACTGAATTCATTCATAACTAATATTCTCTATTGTCCTATGTCTTCAATTCCAAGAACATCATCAAATAAAAAGGAAACAACAAATTTATCTTCCCTTTCAGGTAAATCAATAGAACCATCCATGTATCCTTGAGTATATTCAAATATGACCTCCACATTGTGTGTATCAAAACGAATATTTTTCTTAGCAAACAAATTAGATATAACCTTTGGTATTTTTTCTTGAAGAATGTCATATTGAGTCTGAACACTAACAACTCCTATACAAACGAGTTTATTCATTTCATCCATGTCATTTTTATGATCCTCAAATAGAATTGGTAAAACCTATATATTCAGCTCTTCATGTAACTCAGGTTTACTTAAAAGTGAAATTTCATGTACTTCAAACGAGACAACATCCCTAACGAAAAAAAGTTCTTGGCTAGGTAGACAACTTTCTTCACATGTTACCTTATTGTCCAGAATTTTAATGCATGTATTTTCAACAACTTGATCTCGAGGAATTTTTTCTTGACATAAAATCTCAGAAATGGAATGAGATGAAAAACAATTTAAATGATTTGGTTCATACCTCTGACTGCATATAGATTGATAGGGCTGCAAATATTCATTGATTTCATGTACTATGACTTGACTATCAAATTGTTGATCCATTTCATCTTCAACTAAAGAAGAGACACATGCTTGTTGGAAAACTTCTTGATCATCATGACAACTAGCTTGAGAAGAAAATTCATAAAGTGCCTCTAACATCTCTTCATCATCCATACATTCTACATCATCATCAATACTTTTGAGATATTGAATGAAACCTTTCCAAAAATTACAACAATCTTGGAACAATGGCGATGAAGTATGAGACTTCCTATAATGTCCAAAAAATATTCTATGGAAATATTTAAGAGAACATAAGCTCCCTGATGGCAACCCTTCATACCATATTCTAGCTTCAAGGGTAGCCATAAACATCTTCATGAGACAATCCTCAGGAAACTCAACCCTCATTCTACATACATGTAAATGGAATTTAACTAAATGTAGACCAACATCATTTTCCTTTTCATCTTTAAATATGGGAAGATGGGTTGACCAATCAACCCAAGGCATAGGAGTTGGAAAACCATAGATCTGAGACTGATCCATAGAATCATACCTGACATTTCTTCTTGCGGTAAAAATCATCTTGGAGCTTCTTCAAGCTAATGATCTGTAAGCAGTGGAGTCACCATGAAGCTTCGATCTTCAGGATCTTTTGAAATTGGAGTTGCCAGGGTAATATCACAACCTTCAGAAAACTTTGATTTCTTGTTACCCTCAGGAATCAGAATGAAGGGATTCAAAGAAAATTTGGGAAAAGGAGCTTCTCGGCTCCCGACAGACACACCAAAATGTTATCAACTAGGCTAGAGCAGGTTGGGCTGTGTCAACCTTCAACCTAGTGTAACTATTTCAAACCAACTTTTGACTAGAAGTTAGCCCTTCCAATTTGAGAGGTCTCTCTCAATATATTTAACAATACAAATGGCTAACTCTAGTTTTCTATGTGATTTTTGCAGGTGAAAGAGTGTGAGTATGACTACCATTGCGCATGGAGTCAATTAAAGAAAATTGATTACAAACAACAATGTTTTGTGGAAGTTGAGGCATTTTTAGTTTACTAATTTGAATATGGATATTCGCAGTAATCACAACAAATTAAAGGAAGTTGGAGCAATGTAACATTGAATTCCAAGTAATCAAATAATATATGAAAACTAATAACAACATAGAAGCATGATAAGATGGAACTGAAACCGAAATGAATCTCAGGTTAAAACAAAGTATTGCTGCAAACTGTATTTCTATTAACTAAAAAATATAAAACAGTGGTTTCCTCACATTATCCCCCTCAGAGTCAAAAATCTCATTATTTATAGAGTGAGATCTCTTTTACATAATCTGCCACCTGAGCTAGATTAAATTGAAAACTATGAGATCTAATCCTATTTGAATAATAAAACATTGAGTTTTCATAAGGATTTTCTATTTTAATAGAGTTCAAATAGAAATGGAAGTCGCATAAACTGTTACAATAATTTAGGGAAATAAGACTGTTTGAAGTGCGACACTGTATTTGTGGAAATTCATACATCTGGCCCTTTGAATCTTGTTGTGTTGTTTGTTGTTGAAAGTGTCTTATTGTCTCTGTGTCTTCCTGCCCTCTTTTTGATGCATTCTGTTTGATGACCATGCTGCTGAATATACACCAAAAATACCCTCACTATCTTCTTGAGTGGAAGGTGAAATGGATGTTTTAAAATTCATTGACCTAGGTTTGTTGTTATCACAATCGGAATACAGTAGGGGGGACTTTTACCATATTCCATATTGTTCACCAACTATCCAGACGTGAAAATTTTAATAAAACATGACACATAGAATATCGCATCCAAAACAAGGACTTCACATATCGCCATTGGGAAGGAAGAAGGGGTGTTCACACTGATTTATGGTGATTTCCTAATATGTCGGACTTGAAATTTCACACAGACATAATGCATAAAATTTTAGGTCTATCACAATCGCAAGTCGGAAGGTAATTCGACAGAGAAGGGATTTGTGACTTGAGCGATCTCTTATTGCGATATTGAAATCAGCAGGGGAGGACTAACTTTATGTGATATCGCAATCGGCGGGGAGGAATTGTGATATCAGTGGAGGAGTGATGATGAGTTTATGCGATATTGAAATCGGAGGGGAGGACTTGCAATATGCGATATCACAATCGCAATCAGAGGAGGAACCTGGAAGAATGTGGTTTCGTAAAAGGGAAGGGTCAAATAATGATATGGTTTGTGGGTCCCAACCCTTTAAAAAGAACTATGACTAGAGTTTTTAAAAAAGGGATGCAGCTAGAGTTTTAAATATGGGTTAGGACGAGAGTTGAAACATGAGACATGGCTAGAGTTTTAAATGTGGGTTATGGCTAGAGTCAAAATATGAGATGTGGCTAAAGGATGAAATAAGATTAGTGAAAGAAATGGGTTTTAGAGAACAAGGTAATTTCTCCAAAACAAATTAAATTGGACCTGCCATTCCTTCTTTAATCTCCAATTGTAAGCACAACAACCTCTTTCAATAAAGCAATAGATAGATGCAAAGAGCAGTGTTCAAAAACCTTATCTAAAATGACTATCAAACTAAAAATTATTTCTAGGAGTTATCATGGATAACAAGTTTTATCCTCTTATTTCAAGCATTGAATGATTCTTGTTCTTTTCCTTTAATGTTTTAGACATTGTCGTTGAAGATAGTAAGCTTATTTCCTTATAAGGTCTCCTTATATGATTATTTAATAAACTTCTTGAGGTTCCTTAGATTAATTTCAATAGATCCGTAAACGCTATTTTTCCTCCTTCTTCACCTAAGTTCCATTCTCCAACTTTAATGATTTTGATCCCATGCCTCTAATAGATTTTGTTATCTCCCAATTCCACTATATGAGAAGATGATTCCTTTGATAGAGTGTGAGGTTATTTACTCTTACTTTTCATATGCCTAGATGCTTCACTCTCAATAATCCATGAATTATCATTATCAAGTGAACTTGTAAGTGCAACCAAAAACCCTTGACTTTTTACTTTGTTGAATAAGTAGTATAAGATCTTCTTGATACAACTTCCTGCACTATTGAATCCCATTCTTATCATAGAGGGAGTAATCATTTCCTTCAATCCAACGATATGATCTTCAATCTTCTTCGACCTTAGCTTTGATACCATGTCGAGAAATCAATTCAAGTAGATTAGGGTTTGATTCCTCTTTCTTGATAATTACTTGTGCATTACGTTGGCTTCTTTTACTTCTTTATTATATTACCTTTCATAAATAAATTACCATATTATGTTTGTATGAAGATCACAAAAACACAAGACACAAGACACAGTATATAGGCACTATGCCAGGGAAAAACCCCTCGAGGGGAAAAGCTAGTAAAAAATTCTCTTCCTTAAATAGTTTTATTTGAGACTCTTCAACCTAGACATAGACCAAACCTTCCATCCACACTAAGTTAGCCCTTCTATATCTTTGACCCCTTTGCAACAACACTTCCACCCCAGCAAATTCGACTATGCAATCAGGAAGCAAAAACACTTGGAAGACTTCTATCTCCCAAACTAGGGCACGGAATAGAGAGAGTAGAACCAAAACTTTGATTTCTTCCTTCTATTTTATCTTGACCCAACACGCACTCCTTTTGGCTTCCTTGATCCACTTCACACTTTTTCTGGCTTCTAGAGAGGTATCAAACTAAATTGAGATGAGATACTCCAAATGAATTCGATCTCCTTCCTTTTATAGGCTCCAAGTGAGGTTGAATAAGTGTCCTTTAGGCTGACTTGATCTCCATTAGGCCAACTCTGTGTGGAGGTCACATAAATCACATTTTACTCAATAATAAAACTTTTGACATGATTACAAAGCCCAAGAAGGGGCTCTTTAATTCTACAATGACTTTATTGAATCAATATTAATCCTAGGAGTCCACAATGGGGAATTTGACTAATATAATGATGGCCCAAGCATGAAACCCATGATTTAATAAGTCATTGATACAATAGTATTTATTTTTTCTTTATTCTTTTGACAAGTACATTACATAATGACTCAAATACATTTATGAAGACCGAACCTAGTTACATTCTCCAACAGGACTTGAGGATATATCGATTGGGTTGTAGTGATGATGATGAGTAGAGATACTATTGATGGTTGGGATCTGGTATGGTTTCTTGGAAGAGCATGAAGAAGGATTCTGTTGCACTATGTAGGAAAAAGATATGGCAGTTTGTACAATTAGCTGTGAAGCAATTTGGCTCCTTCAAACTTTTTATATACTATTTTATGACATATTGGATTCAATTTTAATACTCTATAAAAATTGTCATAGAACCTAGGTTTTCATGGAAGGTTGAAGCGCTTTATGATTCGAGAGTATGGTGTAGATAGGAGACGAGAAGATACAACATATATCAACATATGAAGAGGTAGCTGATGTAAGGGAAGTATGATTACTTATGAGACAAGCTTGGGCTTGTGTATTATTCATCCTAGGTTGAGAGGGAGTGAGGATGTGCATCTAGTTCTCCATGTGTCATGTACTGTGGCTAGGATTTACAACCGTAAGTCAAGTTCATGAACACGAATAAAGAGAATGGTATATTGGATAAGTATCATGGAAAAAAATACTTGAGTCATGTACTATGAAAAATTAAGACTAACAACCTAATTTAAGTACATTGACCTGATATAAGAATGGTTTGGTGGACTGACATTTCCTTATGTCAAGTATTGTGATGCCGAATTAGGAAATGGTCTTGTGGAGGACATAATTTGGTGAACGTAGGTGGAGTGTGTGCCTTAGAGAGGCAATTGTATGGTGTCCTATTCAATTCCTCCCAACATTGTGCTCTCATCTAGTGGAGAGATAAAGCTTACTTGTCAAGGCCCTGGTAATTTAAAAATGTTGGTTATGATGATGCTATCATCAATGATGCTTATCAATCAAGATCCTTTCTTATATAAGTATTCAAAATGAGAATATCGCGATAAGTCATTATGAATACTTCCCTAGTTAAGAGGGAGTGTTGAAATTGTAACTAGGTTTGATCTTCACAATGTATATATATCATTATGATTTTGTAAAAGAGTAAAAAAATTATTTATTTGAGTCAAAGAAAATTATTTTATCATGTCCCATTTGGACATTTAAAAAGAAACATAGAATTGAATTTCTAAAGGTTATTTTTGTTTCCCCAAGTTGACCAAGCTGACCCTCCAGATGATAAGTCAACTCATCTTTTAGAGGCACCTTTTCAAACATGGAAACAACTATATATTGGCATCTATTCTGCACCATTTGGAAAGAAATTCAAATCTTATATGTGGAAGGAAATTAAGACTATTATATCTGTGGAATGAAAACTACATGAGGAATAATATATTTGAAGTATGCAAACATCTCTAAGGCAATTCACACACCATATATGAAGGATATTTTCTAAGGGAAGCCATGAGGAATTTATGAGAAGTATTAATGGAAAACATGTGGGATATCATGGACAAACTTGTGACAAAATGATATTGTTTCATGGAGGTATAACTTGGCACTTGGGCTTCTGGTAGTTTATCTATGGCTTGGATTTCTCTTGTTGACAAAGATTCTATAAGGAAAGGATTGGTGGGTTTTCCCCTTGTGGATTTTTCCTTGGCCTCTGGCTTAATTCATGGTGTATCTTGTCTCTTGTGCATTGCAATCTCTATATATTTTTTGAATGTATAATTGCTTAATGACATAAATAAAATAATTAAATATTAAAAGGAACCATATATATTAGTCACAAGTAATTATGAAGTTCGAAAATTCTAGCATGCATTTGAATTTCAACACTATTTGCATCTTCTTCCAATTTGAGTACACATAATTTCATTATTGCATCTTCATGGACCACATTAATATTTTAAATAAAAACAATGAAATATGTAATATATTGTGCCTTTAGATGAGAATGTCCACATAAACTCAACTTATGCATGGTTTGTCCTTGAGGAGGTGGCTTATTCAAATATCCAAGAACACCCATGAAATCTAAAGGGCCATACTATTCAGCTTGTAAGTTTTTGAAAATGATGCTATATTCGTTTACTTCCAAATATTTATAATGAAATTATTATATGAAACATGAATAATATATCACATTGATACATTTTCATACTAATGAAGTCTGCGAATGAGAACGATATATCTTCAATGAAAACCTCTCATCACATCATTGTATTTATGTTTATTGAATTTGGAAGAGAGACTTTATCCTCGACAATGGAACCATATTTTTGCCTCCAAATTTTGCACTTCAAGGGATAAGGAACTTCTCAAGTACAAACCCTTGGATAATTTGAGGAGATTATCCATTTTCACCTCAATGATTGTCCTCATTTTGTGTGGTCCTCCTTCAACACATTGGGGGACCAAAAATATGTTTTTTAAACATTGAAATAATAATTATGTTTCTAGAATGATAATTTTGTAGTATTTAAGATATAAAACATGAAATTATAAGTAAGATCCAATGCTTTTTCCTTGGGCTATGGATGTTTAGTTAACAAATGGAACTTGAAAATGGATGAAGAAAACATGATAAACCACTAGACAATGGGTTTTATTAGTGAATGACATATTTCTATGATAGTATATATATATATATATTATAGTAATTTAATATATATATATAATATATATATATATATATATTATTATAAAATGAAGTGAATGCTCAATAAAGACACAACATCATAACCATCAAATTATTGCAATTGCACAAGCTATCAATGATTAGACTTAGAAAGACAACTTTATATTGAATGAGAAATCCTTAATACATGTAAATTTAAATATTATATCAAATGAAATGAAGAGGGTTTAAAGGCCACACTTTAGCCACATCTTCAAGCAAATAATGACAAACTATGATAAAGATAAAACAACTCTTTACACATAAATATACAATGATACATCAATGGTAGTGTTACACACACATTAGGTCAATGAGAAAAGAAGATAGAAGATCAAATTCATTATGCCCTTTTTGCCTTACCTACAAATACCTTGTAGTTGGCCTTAAGTGGTTTTCCCTCTTCTTGAAGTTTGACCTAGAAAATGGAACCTCTCTTCCTTATGTAGAGTTCATTTTCAACCACTTTGCAATAAAATATTATTTTGAATCACCTAGATCCGCCTTTTTCTCCATTAGAATAAGTCATTCAATATGTCATTTATGAAAATGGAAATTTTCTTATTTCTTTATTTTTTATTTTTTATTTTAATTTTTTTTTTTTATTTTTATTTTTTTATATTTATTTTTTTTTTTTTTTTTTTTTTATTATATATTAATATATATATATTATATATATATTTATGTTGCAAGTACCATATGCTACTTTTGAAGTCGAGATCCAATTTTTACAACTTTTTGACTAGATCTAATCTCAAAAAGTCTCCAACCAATTGGACATATAACCGCTCATGCAAAAATCCTAAGATGCTTGCATAAGATCTATTGTACACAACATGCAATTGACATTTCTTGTGGCTATTACAATTCACAGCTTGGTTCATATCATGTATAATGTTAGAATATTAACACATCTTCAAAATGTAATTTACAAGACATGTTGATAGATATTGGTTTTTTTTCACAAAATAGGTTCCCTCATGCTCAAGAAACAAATAAGGATGTCCACTATTATCATTCAATTTTCAATTAAGTGTCCTTGCAAAAAGCATTCATCAGTCTCAAATTGATAAATAGGATTGGCCTTTAGGAATATAATTGAATCTTCCCTCTTTTTTTCCACAACATGATTGAAAGGCTTTGTGTTATGTTCTAAAATCCATAATAAGCCCAAGTACACACAATATACACAATATGCGAATTTTGATCACAAAGACAAGGGTGATAATAGAAATGAATTACTCAGTAACTCCTTATATGATGGGAAACCTCCTCCAAATGCCCAATATATTGATATATCCAATTATCATGTTCATCCAATAATGACTAATGACTATATTGACTTTTATATATGCTTATTCTCACTCATTATATATGCGAGCCATTTATTATGTGACCCCTATTACATATAAATTTGCCACCATATTTACCCCCCTTGGGGTCATATCACACTTGGCTACCATGTTTGCTTTGTATGTCTTTGTATGAACATGTTCATCTACTACTAAATTAGATTTGACTCTATTGGAATTGTTGCACAATGCTACATCATGTGCATAATTTACCCCCATTCTTCCTAATATTTTAATTGCTTGAATAAGGAGTAAAGTTAAGTTTTTCACAACAACAAAAAATCTCCAAAGTTTCTTCAATGAGAGGTTTTCTAGAGGATAAAATATAGTATCTGAAAGAAAATGGCTTCAAAAGTCACACTAACATGGTCTTGTAGTAAGCTTTCTCATCCACATTATCTTTTACAAGTGTTTTAACAGGTGGGAATGCTAAGAGATGCTCCAACAATGAAAGAAACATGCACCAAAGCACCGTAAAACCCATGTCATTGGTTTGTACCTTCTATCTAGCTAAGCATGATGAAAAAGGTTGTACTCACGGAACTAAAAAGCGTAATATATTCAAATAAGAAAGTTACATAGCGCATATGTGCGAAGCATATGCGGAAACATTCATATGAGAGGATTACATAGAGCAAATGCAAGAAGCATATGCAGAAACGTGGATCAAGCCACATGCAAATATGCAAATACAGAACCCATATAATGCCCCGAAAGGCCAAATACTGCCCAGTCAGGGCAAACCATCTAAATGGTGCAGAAGAGGCACCAAGAAACCAATCATATATGCAGCAAAAGAAAGAGCAGCAAGTTCTGTCCGCCCAAAGAGGAAGGAGAGGCACGAAACGAGGTAAGGGAGCAGCAACAGAAGCCACTCCAACCCAGTCCCCTCAAACTCTCCATCTGTAAAGGACGAAGAACAGAAAATAGAAACACTGTCTCATTCATCCGCAGCTGCCAGCAGAAATGACCATCAGAGACATCCATAGAAGCGGCACGAAACAGGCAGAAGCACCATTCCCTCAACGCTCCATTGGATATGCCATAGCCAGAAATAGAAACCAGATGCATCCGAGAAGGTGTGGACCCATCGGAGCAGTAGCAATCACCGGGGGCAGAGGCGGCAAAGGAAGCCCCCTCGCACCCGCACAGAAAAACTATCGACCAGAATCAGAACCGCGGGGATGCCGGATGTGGCCCCGCTACAGCGCTCCTCTGCCGCTCCTGAATACCCTCCTTTCAAACCCCTGCTCCCCCGCTGCACGTCGCTCCTAAGCTTCTGTAGCACCCTCCTCCGCTCTCTCGCCCTCTCCCGCTCCTGCTCATGCCCAAACCCTGCGTCTCAGCTCCCGTACCTCCGCTCCAGCCCGCCCTGTAATCCGATGCTCCTCCACTTCAGATACCCGTTGCTCCCCTGCTTCAGAAACCCCGCTACTCCGCTCCAGGTACGCCCACCTCCACTCTCTCGTCCCCTCCCGCTCCTGCTCGACCACCACTCGCTCTCGTCCTCTCTCGCTCCTGCTCACTCGCACAGCCTCGCCCCAATAACCCTGCAAAATGCAACTCCCGCACCTCCGTGCCCTCCTCACACAGCCTCGCTCAGAAAACCCTGCATCGCAGCTCCAGGTCACCCACCTCCGCTCCAGCACGCCATGAGAAACCGATGCACCTCCGCTACAGATATCCAGTGCTCCCCTGCTTCAGAAAACCCCGCTTCTCAGCTCCAAGTCGTCCACCTCCGCGCTCGCGTCCTCTCCCGCTCCTGCTCGTCCACTACCGCACTCTCGTCCTCTCCCGCTCCTTCTTACTCACACGGCCTCGCCCCTGAAGCCCTGCAAACGCAGCTCCTGCACCTCCGCTCCCTCCTCACACAGCCTCGCTCAGAAAACCCAGCTTCAGAAACCCCGCATCACATCTCCAGGACACCCACGTCCGCTCCAGCACGCCCTGAAACCCTGCAAATGCAGCTCCCGCACCTCCGCTCCCTCCTCACACAGCCTCGCTCAGAAAACCCAGTTTCAGAAACCCCGCATCACATCTCCAGGTCACCCACGTCTGCTCCAGCATGCCCTGAAACCCTGCAAACGCAGCTCCCGCACCTCCGCACCCTCCTCACACAGCCTCGCTCAGAAAACCCTGCATCGCAGCTCCAGGTCGCCCACCTCCGCGCTCGCGTCCTCTCCCGCTCCTGCTCGTCCACTACCGCACTCTCGTCCTCTCCCGCTCCTTCTTACTCACACGGCCTCGCCCCTGAAGCCCTGCAAACGCAGCTCCCACACCTCCGCTCCCTCCTCACACAGCCTCGCTCAGAAAACCCAGCCAATAACATTCAAGTTAATTCTCAAGTCAAAATATTTACACCTTCATCACTATATTATAGTGAAATAATGCCTTTGAAATGCAATGAATCTTTCATTTTTAGGTGGTAACACATTGGGAGAATATTAGGGAAAGTTCAACACAGATGCGATCATAAGAAGTTGCTAATATATTTTAATACTTTCAAAGGACTTAAGTTTCTCATAAAATAAACCACAACTTTAGAATCCTAATCTATGTAGGGATAAATGTTAAAGCCAACTTGGATCAAGGTTGAAATTACTATTAGGAAACAAGGGTTTTATCAATAAACAAGTACTCCCTCAAGACAAAGGGTTATTTTCTAAAACAATAGATGTTGTTGAAAAGTATAACTAGGTCCAATCTTCATAATGACATGTGTAATAATGATTTTATGTAATTGATTTAAAGAATAAAATACAATTATTTTTGTAATGCTTGATTCATGGGTTTCATGATCAAGGAATTTTATTCTATAGTTTAGGTTCCCATTGTGAGTCTTTAGGGTTGGTAATCAATTCATAAGGTCTAGGGATTCGAAGTCATATGTTGAAGACATGTTACATATTGTAAAAAGTAATTTTGATTGTGTCAATAACCCTCCAAAGATGTTCTCACAATCTATTCTTCATGTCAGCCTAAGGATAATTATAGAAAGGCATGTCAGTCTTGTCATAAGGAGAAGTCGGCTTATTCTAGATGGAAAAAACACTATATATATAGCTACTTGACCTCCATTTGAGAATATTTCGGTCAAGAAATCTAAACTAAGTAGAAGTGTGAAAAACATAAGGGAGAAGCCTCATCACCAACCAAAGGAAAGAGGAATACAATTGAGCCATTTTCTAATCTATTTTTTCACTAACACTTCCACACGTGTGAGAATCTAGTACTATCTACTGCAAAAAAGGGTTGAAGGTATCACTGCTATCCTAGAAGCCGAATCAAGGAGAAAAGATATGCAAATTCTCAAGCCGAAATGCAGAAGGAAGTATCTCCATCCAAGTGAAGGGAAATAGGGTGTGAAATTTGGTCAACATCCATCACACGTGCTACAACTAGGGTTTTTGAGGAGGCCGAGGGTTGCAAGTCTAATCCAAGTAGTCGAGATTTGAAATATAGCCGAGAAGGAAGGAGAAGCAAGAATTTTTACCACCGTTGACTCAAGGAAGAAGAGGTTAATATAAGAGGACTTGTAGAGGTTAATAGCTCAAGGTTCTTGATAATGGTATTGGTATTTGTCAATTGAATTCTCTATAAGAAGAAGAATTCATTTTGGGTTTCCTCCCAAGTTGGAGAGGTTTTGGCCCTAGCTAATCGCCTACATTTTGTGTCTCTTGCCTATTTATTGTTTATGCATTAGTAGCTATTTGATGAAGAAGAACACTATAATAATCTAAGTAAAGAGAATATCTTAATATAAAAGAAGTAAACAACATTCACAAGCAGTTATCGTTAGAAGAGAAATCACCTAATCGATATGCCCTATATTTATCAACAGATGTGCCATACTTATTATTGAATTGAATTATGAAAAGTATTTTTAGAGCATAGATAAAGGAAAATTTTACAAACTTTACTTCCTTGAAAGGGACACAAGGTTGGTAGATCCAAGATTATAGGGAAAATTGAATTGCTTAATAGCATATTATGTGAAATAACTAATTTCCTTTTGCATCTCTATAAGTTTTCTTTTACCATAGAAGGATTAACAAGTATTTCTAGCCATAAAAAAGGCCTTAAAATTACAATCCACTAATATGGTTGGAATCATCATGAGAAATACTTGAAGAAATAATTTCTTTTAAATAACACCACATGTTAGAAGAATGGAAGTCCAAGAGTATTACTTTATCCTAAATATCTTGTTTGACCTCTTAATGAAACAATAGGTTGTTTTCATTTATCTGCAACCTAAAAATTTGTAGATTGTTTTAAATGGGAATCACCTACCATCTACTTTCCTATGGAAAAATCTAGTCTTCACCTTTTTTTCTAGTAAAGTTTAGTTAAAAAGATGAGTGATTTACCAGAGTTAGTGAAACCAAGATCATATTGAACTTGATTACTGCAATTTTCTTCACATAAATTTCATCATGTTTCTTGTAAGTTGCATAAATTTGATGAATGGTAAATTTCCTATTACTTTAATCCAATTCTTTATAATCTTACATATATATTGAGATCTAGACTAGAAGCTTAGAAACATGACAAACTAGTTTGTTCATAAGAGACAAATAATGAGTGCATTTATTCCTGGTAATCCATCCTCAAAATGGTTCTCTCACTTTCATTTCCCATCCTTTTATTTTTCTTTATTTTACAATAATATCCGAGTCATTTTTTTGGGTATCTACATATCCTAGTTGGGACTTAGGTGGGATGGACAAAACTACAAATCCAAAGCTACAAGATGGAAAGTTTTGTACCTTTCTTCCACCAAATTCTTTTTAAATGCTTTCACTTACATTTTTGATATTTGTTATTGAAAATTCTTGTACCCTTACCTTGTTCTAAAAATTCTAGAAACAAACACCCTATAAATGCAAATTTGGAAGTGTCTTGTTGAGCCTTGTGAAGGTAGGGATGTAGTAGTTGTTTCCAATTAGTTACACATGTTCCCATTAAGAGGAGCGACTTGTTTTTTGTCTGAAATTAATTTTATTTGTTGCCATAGATAATCTATGACAATTGAGATTTGTTGTTGATGATGATATTTATTTTCCTCTCGGAACAACATAGTATATTATAAAAATAAAGAGAATTTGAAAAACAATTCTTCAAAATTCATTCTATAATTTAACATGGTGGAAATGAAAGCACTAATGATAAAAATAAAAATTAAGTGTAATCTAAGAGGCCTTAAAGAGTAATTGATTATGAAACTGGGTAAGGTTATCATATATTTTTAAGGATAGGACATGTTAAAAATAAATGTTGTCCATCTTCAATCCCATTTGTATCACAAGTTTTGCAAATTCACTCACTCCAATGTGTTTTTGGATTAGTCCAACAATCAATGTCACTATGGGGATCATGCGAATTGGTCCTACTTTTTACAATATTCATTTTTTTTTAAGCTCTTAATATTGGGAAAATAATTTTGATTAGTGAAATAAGGATTGAATAAAATAGTTTTAGATGTAAAATTTAATGTCATCAATATTATTAGCTTGATCATTTTTTGTTTTTTACTCTGCAATGGTTAAACAAACCTTAGAATTTATAGCCCAACATTTTTTGAGCTCGTGGTGGGTACTTCTAAGACTTACAAGGGTTAACATGAGAATTGATGGAACCAAATCTCACCTAAATTCTAAAATAACATTGTCAGAAGTGCATTAGAGGAATATAGGTCAATCAAGGTAGAGAGGGAATGAAAAATACAAGCACAAGTGCATTAAAAAATAAAATGCACAAGAATGTACAAGAGAAAATGTCAATCACAAGAAGAATAAATCTAAATCCAAGTTTCCTTAGGCTAATAAAACTCTATATAAAAGATCAAGAATATCACAAAATGAGATGATACAGATGAGATCTTGAGTTATGTTTTCATACACAATTCAAGTGAGGCATCCGCAAAAGGGGTTATTAACCCACATAACAAGGGAACACACCCGAAGAGTGTTATCGAGCCTACTCGTCAAGTTTGACTAGGTTGGATTTAACAACACACCTAGTATAAGGTAAATGAAATAAAATATGGCCTTAACCATAATTACAAGTACACATTGATACATATAAATGAATCATGTCCACATGTGCATACTACACACAATTCTAGCATCAGCCCTTGAGTATATAGGGAGCCATGGAGAGAATTGATTACAATACAAGATTATAAAATTTACTTCCCTCCTACATTTTCCCTTGCCTTGTTTTAATTCTAAGCAAAGGTTTAAATCCACCCACCCTTGATTTCCACTACATTCGAAAAATCCAACAAGATCATTAATGATCAACACTAAGCTACCAATATATTTAGGTGTGAGATAATATAGCCTAGTAGGGACATTAGACAACTAAATAATGACCCATGATGGAGAAGATCTCCTTATATTGTCCAAATAAGCTGGTAATAAATTAATTGTATCAAATTCACCCTAAAACTAATTAACAATTTGAGCAAAATGGATCAAGGTTAAGGATATTATTTCTCATAACATGTATATGGAAAATAAAGAAACTTTGGTGTATCGATAAGGATGGATATAACTCTATTAGGTATATACCTTGACCTATCCAAAAGGAAGAGTAATTGGTGCAAGTGAATCATGCAAGATGACTCCATATTCATTATTTAATAATATAGTGTAATTTCTATGATAATCCATAGTAGGTGAGAATTCATAGTCAACATGAGCATTAAATGAGCCATTGACATGTCATTTGCAACATGAGGACTAGATGAACCACTAACATGAGTACCATGTAGAAGTGAAGAGACATGCAATAGAAGATTGGATGAGCCATAAATAGTTTTCAAATTAGTAGTAGGAGTCTATATAAATATTATAACAGAGTACTAAAAGAAGTAGATAGAGGAAAAACATCATACTACAAAGGAGAAGGTTGCAATTAAACATGATAATAATCATTTGAAGAGCTCCTACATGGTGATGAGACAAAGTGTGATTTGTGGAATCTTGTTGAGATCCATTTGATGAATTTTATAATATAAGTAATGGGAGAGATCCAAGTAGAATGCAAGTAGGAGCCTCACAAAAAATAGCCTCTCTATATTCAACTACCCTAAGGGGTGGGACCATAAATGTGACATCCATACAATTTTTAACCATATACAACCAAATTATAACAAGAGTTTGGAGATGTTTATGTGTTTCACTTTTCATAAGAAACATGGGTCCATGCACCAAATCCAAAATTTTTGAAATGTGAAACATAAGGTCTACTACCATACCATTTATCATAAGGAGTTATACATGTGATGACATGAGTAGGTGTTATATTGATGATATAGGCCTTGTAAACAACCACCTCTCTAGAATGGATACTTCATTTTCTTGGAGTGAAGCATGTAATGAACCATATCCATGGTAGCCTTATTCTTTTGTTCCACTACTCCATTTGACATGGAGTGTACAAAATGGGTCTAAGAGATACAATTGATTGGGAAGTATTTCTAATTTACTCACCTTTTCCATCAACCTTGAGAAACTTGATATTCTTTTTGCTTTAATTTTCCACATGATATTTGGATTCTTGATTTTCCAGACACCTTTAGATTTACCAGTGTATACCTAAAGTGTTAGAATGGTGTCCCTAGACAATTAGACCTTGGAAATAATTCTCATTCAATATAAATTATCATGGATAGGGATACACCAAATAAAATAGCTTTCATATTCTAGATTACTCTAAACTAATTTTGTTAGGTCTATATAACACTAGTGTAGCCTCCATATGTTATTTTTTGTGCCCCATAGAAGCCCACTATTATTATTGTTGTTCCCTTACATAATTATTGTTATGTAGACCCTAATTATATTTTGACCCTTTAGATTCCTATACATACCAAGGAGGTCTTGTCATTTGAATCATCTAAGAATTGCTCATTTATGTGATGTAAAGGGAGGTTTCCTCCTCAAAGTGGCTTATTATTTAGTCTTTGAGCTATCTTTTCTTATGTTTTTGTGTTATTTTGGTATGGATACATAACATTTTCTATCATATCTTTAGATCTTGGGGTTTTCTGCTTCTTGTCATCTTTGAATTTTTGCTATATTTATTTATTTTCTATTTATCTCACACACACACACACACACACACACACACACAGATATATATATATATATATATTTGGTGAGGTTTTAGAAGACAAAATTATGACCACGTGTATTTGAAATACTAATGAATATTTGGTTAAAATTTTATACCTTCACTATTTTTTAGGAGATCTGGTCCAAGGAAGTTAGGGTTTTTGTATGCTCCAGAGTTCAGTCTCAAATATGTGTTCTGGGAAATTTGTTATAACTTTATTTTGAGCATTTGATTTGAATTATGTAAAAAGTGACTAAAATTGCGTAAACTTTAGTTTTATTGCATGATTTTAAAGGATGAAGGTAGAAATAATAACATGTTGAATCTTGTATAAGTTTGCTCTACTGAACCAGAGCATAATCAAGCCATCTTGGGAGATTTGGCATAACTTTACCTTGAAGAATCCAATCTCAGTTTGACTTGTGGCATTGGAAACAAGACATAGCGAGCTACCCAGGGGGAAATTTTAGACATTGGGAGACCAAAATCACATATATGAAACAATTTCAAGGTTAGCCATATCGACAAGATAAAAATAAAGCTCTTAAAAAGATGTGTATTTTTAAACTTACAATATTTTTGTTTGAAAAATCAGTTTGAAGTGATTCAAAGGGAAAAGTGAAGCATATATAAAATTAATTGGTTCCAAAATTCATCCCAAACAAAAAAAATTCTACACCCATTAATCTCACATAAATCTCTACTATGACGCATGAAGAAGAGAAGGAAATGCAACATGATATATCAAAATTATGAGACAATTGCAACAAAATTCACACTCATAAAGAACAACCAAAGATGAAGTTGAAGTGATGAAATTAGGCATAAAAGGGAATATGGAAGGTTTAAAAGAAGAAATGGAAGGTATGAAAGATGGTTTAGAAATTGAAGGTTTGACAAAGTTGCTACAAGAAATGCTTCCTAATGGTGATAAGGTACTCCACAAAACTCATGATGAGAACAAAAAGAATGTGAATTGTGATTTTAGAGACTGTAGCTTTGGGTTGAAGACCAACCATATTCCAAATATCAATATGAGGAATTTTGATGGAGAGGACCCGATAACATGGATACTGCAGATGGAGCAATTCTTTGATCTACATGATGTGCAACACACACAAAAGGTATGCATTGCATCTTTATATTTGGAACCCAAACAGTTTGTGTAGAAATTAATGTGTAGATTCAAAATTAATCATGAATTTTACTAAATCACAAGACTTGAAGCTATTCTATAGATCTACAGAATTTAATTCACCATCTAAAACACAAATCATAGACATGCAAACAGAAACATCACACATGCATAAAGATTTATCTAGGGGGAAGAAACTGCTCAAAATCCCTTACTATCTATATTGCATTAATCAGAGAATAGAGATGAAATAAATATTCTTTCTCAAGCTTGAGCACACCCTGCAAGTGTATAATATATCCCTCTGTCTGATTGATTAATTCTGGCCAACACTTACAAAAATTTTAAGCCCTCCAAGCTCCTATTTCCTTGTGTTGTTCCTCTAGGAAATTGGCCCCTATTATTTAGGAATTTCCCACTATTGAATTGCGCAATTCCTTTAGGTCCTTCCTCTGACTACATGAACCACCTATACACATTGGAATATGATACAAATGACAATACATTGCCTTGGAATCTCCATATCAACTGGGTAACTCAAATTCTCTGCATGCAATAATTATTTTAGGTTGATTGATCAATTAACTAGTTGATCACTGAGAGTGGATGAAGTTCCACTTCCACAACTTGACCTCCACTAGTTCTTCTTACGTTAGAACTAGTTTAACTGACAATAACTCAAATTAACTAAAATAGATTGATACAAATTAGAAATAAAACATACTGAATTGAACTCAAGCTTCCCTGACTTGAAATAATTGAGTTAAATGAGTGACAAGTTCCATGTCACCTCAGTTAACTACCTCCAAAATTTCTGCTGAGATAGAAATTCATTTTTTCTCTAGTTTGACCAAGGAAAATTCAAACTGATATTTTCTTGCTTCATTTTCCACACTCCCTCTCAACAAGAAAGGGATTATCAACCACCCTTATCCTGCATCTATGGAAATCAAACTTCCCACTTGACAATGCGTTTATCAAAATATCAACATCTTGTTCCTCTATCAGAATGTACTATAACAACATAATCCACCCTTACACACAATCCCATAGATGGTGATACCAGATATCAATATACTTGGATCGATCACGAAAAACAAGATTTTAAAAGAGTTTGATGCAACTATGATTATCACAACAAATCACAGTTGGATCCATCATATGACCAAACAAGTCAAGAGGTATCTTTCTCATCTAGATCGCCTCACATGGTGCTTGACTTGCAATCATGTATTCTTCTTATGTTGAGCTAAGCGCCACATATATTTGATTCCTAATGTACCAAGAGACCACTGCGGACCCAACATTGAAAATTCCACCTGATGTACTCTTTCAGTTTGATGGAATACCCATGCAATCTGCATCAGTGAAGGCACACAACTTCACTCCCTTTGTCCATCTGTACCAAAGTCCAAACTAGGTAGTTCCTCTGAGGTACCGTAGAACATGCTTATATTCCCTCCAAAATAGTTTGGTTGTCCTAACCATATCTTGGAGTAATTGGTTGATTGTGTTATCACTCCTTCGGATCTCCAAGGCTGAGGAAGAGTCCAGCTGAGGTAACTACAGACCAATCTTTTGACCTGGTAGCTAGCTCTACCAAGCCAAAGAGGGCTCTCTCTAAAGGATCACAGCCAATAGGGCTGGATAGATTAGGGTTTTAGGCTAGATGTAAAGTGCAGAGGGTGTTTGATTTTGTTGGGTCCCTATAATACTAGTGATTACCCCATTACTATTGTAGTTGTACCCCTTATTAATATTGTTGTACCCC
>APFE030066514.1:0-36945 GCA_000404065.3 Pinus taeda
GTGGACATCCACTACAGGACTTCCAGGATCTAAGTACTTTGGGCAGATGACTTGTCCTAGCATAAGGTCAGACAGTTGTCCTATGACATTGATAGTTGAAGCATCTTTCTTCCATCTGCCTGGATGTTTGAAGCACTTCTCCTTAACCAGCTTGTTATAGATCGGCACATCCTTGATAGCCTGGAGAAGGGGTATCTTTACACACAACTGCTTGAGCTCTCCCAGAAGCTCATCTTCTTCTGGGTTGGGTTGGATGGTAGCTGTGAGTATCTTTGGAAAGGGTGGAATAGGCTTTGGTCCACTTTCCTGATGGTCTTCCTCATCCTCTGGGGGAGGAGGTTGGCGATCTGGAAGGGTCTTCCCAGATCTCAGATTGATCTCCTGGATTTCCACAACATAGGTAGGGCATGAGGTCTCCCCAGTATATACCTGCTGGGCCTGTCTATTGTTGGGATTCGGGTTCGGTTGAGTAGGCATTTGAGGTTGCCTTGGTGAGCAGGAGGTAACGGTTGTGGTTGAACAGGGGGTGGAGGCAGAATGGCGGGAGGAGTATTATACTGGGGCCTCCACCCCGATTGAGGTGCACTCCACTGAGGCTGTGACTGGGCATGTGAATGATAAGAGTGAGGAGTGGGCTGAGTAGGATACTAAGGTGGATAAGACCATGGAGGAGGCATGGACCAGGAAGGATGAGCAGGGGGACCCCAGGAAAGCATAGGAATCGACTGGTTGGGGTTGTAATAGGCTTGTGGTGCCCCTTGCATCCCTTGCTGATAAGGTCTAGATCCTTTGGTTAAGGTAATAGAGAGGCTCAGTGGGCGCTTCTATCCCTTGGTACATGGCTTTGAACCCAGGTAAGGTGGGACACTGATTGGTAGGATGGTCCTCCTCACAAACAAAACACACTTCGACCGAATGCAATGGGCATTCGTTCTTAGGATGTCTTCTTGTGCACCTAGGGTAGAAGACATCCAAGGCTCTCTCATCTTCTTCGTTCTTCTGCTGAATCCTGAATGTATCCAGCTGCATGGCAATGGTCTGTCTCACCTCGCTCTTAAGATCTTCTAATTGGTTTGCTAACTCATGTTTGGAGAAAGGGATACCAACTAAGGTGAGGTTTCCCCTACCTCGTTTCCTAGCTGCCTTGGAGTGGTTTCTAAACACGGTTTTGATGTCCTCATAAGGCAGTTGGTAGATATCCCCCCCAGCTAACATGTGAAGGGTGTCTAAGAGATCTTCAGGTACCCCTCGGAGCAGAACCAACTTAAGGGATTCGGGGTCAAGTGTGCACCTGACCCTCTTATAACTAAGTTGGAACTTTTCCTCATAGTCCTCTAGAGACTCATCACTTCCCATGGTCATCCGAAAGATCTCCCCTTTTGTTTCCTTGGACCTACAATAATCCCGGTACTTGCTGTTAAAGGCTTGCTGCATCTGAGCCCATGTGGTGATACTATTCCCAAGTAAACCCATGAACCAGCGTAGTGCTGCATCCTTGACGGTGGAAGGGAAAAGTTTTAGCTTTTGTTCATCCTCAGTATAGTCATAGGTTCTACAGAGGACAGCAAATTCGAATAGAAAGGTATCAGGATCTTCGGTAGTCAACCCATGGAAGTGGGGTAAAGCGGAGGGGCTAATGTTCTTCATTTTCATCTCACCATTGGTGTCTCGGATAGGGAAGGCACCCTCTATCCTCTCATCTTCTCCTCTATTATCATCCATAGTTTCAGGTGGAGTGGCCTCTAACTCTTTTTCTTCTATAGGGTTTTGGTATGTCCCGGGATGTTCACCTATAGTTTCCTCTGGATCACTGTCACCACCGAAGAGTGAAGGGTGACTAAGTGATGTGGTGGGGGTGTTAGGTAGGAATTTGCCTGATCTATCACGGTTCCTACGAGGCATGAAACATAAAGACTTCTTTTTGATTGCTTTTGTGTTTTTTTCTGTGCACCTGCAAAAATGAAACAGATTGATTGCAAAATTGAAATTCTAATCTACACTTGCAGAATTGAAAGTCTAATCTATGAGAGAAGGAAAGATTAATCTATGAAAGCAGGAAAGACTAATCTATGAAAGAAGGAAAGACTAATCTATGAAAGCAGGAAAGAATATCCTATGAAAGCAGGAAAGATTAATCTATGAAAGCAAGAAAAACTATGCTACTCTTGTAGAATGGAAATGAAGCAAACTACTTAGCAGAAAGTGAGAGCAAGAATTTAGAAGAAAAGCAACAATTACTAATACTCTGACGCCTCCCCGGCAACAACGCCAAAAATATGGTGAGCTCCAGTATTTGTAGCAATAATGCTACAACTTCTGGGGCTTCCTGTCTCTTGTTTTATCAACCCGGTAGTTCGTACAAACTTGGAAGCGACGGTGCTGTATGCACAAGTACTAGTTCTTATCGCAGCTGTCACTTGGTCAGCTGGCACAAGTCCACCAGGTCTCAAGCCAACTTCTATGGGCTCACAGAAGAAGCTTTATCAATGATGGACGAAAGCTAGCTCAAAGAAGACTAATCTACTTGACAAAAATGAACTAAAAGCAAATCAAGGCATGTAAACCTAGGAAACCCTATTTTAACTAGTCTAGCCTCTATAATGCAAATGACGTGAAGGAAACTTCTACCAATGCTGTTGTTACCTCTGATAAGTGAAAATGCATGGATCTAAACTGCTTGCGTCATAAAAGACATGTTTTTGTATTTTTCCTTTAAGTGGATGGGATGATTGTGATTGTGTGCTAATTAGGGTTTGGTTGTGTAGATGGGATGGAGAAGGAAGGAAAGCGTGGAACAGGTTGGGGAGGCTAGGTGAGGTCCCTATGGACCCTTAGCGTCCATCCATAGAGGTTTTCCACATTCAGAAGCTCAGCAACCGAGTGAATGGCCTCCTACAGGATGTCTGCAGGGGATCCTACAGGATACTCAGAGGTTTGTACAGGATGTCTATAAACTGCTACAGGATGACCTACCGTGAAGGTTTGAAGTGATGGAGGAGTGATGGAATGGTAGGGAGAGATATGTGAGGTAGGGATAAGGCTGGTGATGGCTCAGAAGTGGAGGATTGAGATGGGAAGTGGGTGTAGGGAGTATGTTGAAGGTAAAGGGTTATGTCAATGAAAGGTTAGGAAATGAAGTTATGTGAGGAGTGGAAGACTTTGGGAGAGGACAGAACGAAGCGAAGGTCGAGGAGATATGTTTGCATGCGTGATCAAGATGGAGGAGATGGTAATGGAACGAGAAAGAGGAGTGTAAATGAAACAAATGATTATGACTGTCACCAAACCGAAGATGCATCAACCTAAATTACTTATGCCACGAATTCAATGAATCAGCAATCCAAAACGCGAAGAGAAATATGTATGAGACTGTGATGAAAGTATGTGTGCAGGTGTGAATGACAAGGAAGCATCTAATCAAAACCGTGACAGTACTGCAGCAATCATCAAGTAAAGTAATGCGTGTTTTTGGTGGCTAGTTATGGACTTCACCCCAATCTTCAAGAGAGATGGCAGTGGCCTTAACAACCGTTTTGCTGGAGCTCCAATTGATGGTATCTTATCCTCTGCTACACTAAGCAAGTGCACAACTGTAACATAAGCAAATCTATCCTACTCATAGAAAACAAATCACCAAACTGTAATTCAATTGCATGTGCAACGAAAACTTAAAGTGCTGGAAATGAAATGGAAACAACACTACAGCAGAGGGGATCTATGGCTCTCAGGTTGGGCCCTAACCTGAGAGCTATAGTCATCTTAAGAAACTCAGAACTAGATCACAAACTGCCTTCTTTATTCATAATTTGATGTCATGCCAAATTGGCTTACAAAAAGGAACGAAAAATGAACTGTGCTCCCAAAATTACAATAGCAATACGAGAGTTTCAACAACCTATCTAAGGCTAAGGCCTTCATACTTATACAGAAACGATGATCCACCAAGTGCCCTTGATTTTAGAAGGTCGGCTGTCCAACTAGAGTCTAACTACGGATCCTGTAGGTCAGTCATAACTACTGTTCCTGTAAAACAGTTTATGACTGTTGTTCCTGTAGGACAGCTGGATGCTTCTTAAGCTCGGAGGGGAGATGGATTGGAGCTCGGAGTTCTTGGTGGGAATCACGAGGAATGTCCCAAGACCGTGGACATCTCTCCACAAAATCAGCAGTGCCACCTCATTGTCTCCTTATCCCCTTTTTCGTTGTCTCTTGCTCCCTTTTTAATGCCAAAACCTGGAATCATAATGCATTAGTCACGTAGATAAAGTGTCTAACCTTCTTCCTATAAACAACATGAATAAACTAAGAAATGCATGCATAAGCAAATAAAAATGAATGGTTTGAGCAAGTAAAATAGGCCAAAATGAGCCCAAATTGTACCAAAATTGGGGCTCATCAGAAATCATAGATGGAGGATATACTAATTTTAAAGGATCAATATTTTCGGATTGAGGGAACAACAAAGAAACCCTCATCGATGACAAATGAAGAGTGGAATAAGTTAGATAGAAAGGCTATTGCAACAATCCACCAATATTTAGAAAAGAATGTTTATTTCAATGTGTCTGGAGAAAAGACGACAGAAGGATTATGGAAGAAGCTCCATGATCTATATGAGAAGAACACGGCATCAAACAAAGTGTTCTTGATGAAGAAGCTTTATAATCTCAAAATGAAGGAGGCTGCTTCAATTTCTAAACACTTGAATGCATTTAATATTATTACTAATCAACTTGCCTCTATTAAAATCATTTTAGATGATGAAATTAGAGTTATTTTGCTAATGTGTTCTATGCCAGACAGCTGGGAAAATTTAATTGTAGCTATGAGCACTTCAAACTATAGAGACCCTGAAGTTTGATGATGTCAGCAGCAGTTTCATGAATGATGAGCTGTGACGCAAGTCAATTGCCAAAAACCAAGGAGGAGAGGCTCTAGCTCTAGCTGATCGTGGTAGGAGAATGGATCGAGACCAGCAACGGCGATCAAGATCGAGAGGCCGATCAAAATCAATGAGAGGAAGAATCATCTGCTTTCATTGTGGCAAACCCAGGCACATGAAGAAAGAATGTCGATTCTAGAAGAAAGGAAAAAAGGATCATAGACCATCTAGTACAAATCACAAGTCATCCAACACAAATGAAGGTAAGACTATTGTTGTAGCCATAGATGGTGATGTGTTGTTTACTGTTTCAGTAGAGGATTCATGTGTATATACATCTAGCAGTAGCTTTGATTTGATCCTTGACTCTGGGGCATCTCACCATGTAACCCCATACAAAGATAGTTTTGTTTCATATAATCCCGGTGATTATGGTAGAGTGCATTTGGGGAATAATCATTTTTGCAGTATTGTTGGAGTGGGAGCTGTCAAGATCAAGATGAAAGATGGACAAGATATATTTTTGAAACAGGTCATGCATGTACTAGAAATGCACATGAGTTTAATCTCTATGGGACGACTGGATGATGAAGGCTATTCGACAAGCTTTGGAACGGGAGGCTGGAAAATTAGCAAAGGTGCATTAGTCGTGGCCAAAGGACCCAAGACAAGAACATTATAGACATTGACGACACTAATAGGAAAATCAGAATTGGCTGCTGTCACAAAAGAAGGAAATTCAGCAGATCTGTGGCATAAGCATTTGGGTCACATGAGAGAGAAGGGCTTAAAAATCCTTGTTGGTAAAAATTTATTGCCAGGTTTAAATCCTACAATCTTGATCTTTGTGAGCATTGTATATATGGTAGACAAAGAAGGGTTCATTCCTTAGAGGTGGCCATGACAGAAAGAAAAATGTGTTAGAATTGGTACACTCAGATGTGTTTGGGCCTGTTAACATCAAATCATTAGGAGGAGCATCATATTTTGTAACATTTATAGATGATGCATCCAGGAAAGTTTGGGCATATCCTATGAAAAATAAAAGTAAAGTGTTTGGAATATTTCCAAAATTCCATGTTGTTGTTGAAAGAGAGACTAACAAATTGTTGAAGTGTTTAAGAACAGATAATGGTGGAGAATATTGCTCAAATGCATTTAAGGAATATTGTAATAGGTTTGGCATAAAGCATGAGAAGATTGTGCTTGGAACTCCTCAATAAAATGGTGTTTCAGAAAGGATGAATTGCACCATTATGGAAAAGTTGCGAAGTATTTTGTGCCAATTTTGGTTTGGAGAAGAATTTTTGGGCTGAAGCAGTCAAGACTGCTTGCTACCTCATAAATAGATCTCCAACTACAGCCTTGGATTGCAGTATCGTTGAAAAAGTTTGGACTAGTAAGAATTTGAATTATTCTCACTTGAAAATCTTTGGATGTAAAGCAATCGTACATATTCCCAAAGAAAATAGAACTAAGCTAGATGATAAATCTATGAAATGCATTTTTTGGGTTATGCAGATGAAGATCTTTGTTATCGTCTATGGGATCCAGTCAAACATAAAATTATTAGAAGTAGGGATGTTATATTTAATGAGTCAGAAATGTTCAAGAGGACTGTAGGTGAGTTGGAGGTTAAGAAGGTTATTGACAGGTTTGAGAGCAGCAGGAAAACATACCACCAATACAAAAAAATGAACAGCAAATTCAGGAGCATGAAGAACAACAAGTGGAAAATAATGAACAACAAGAAGAAGGAATCTTGCAGGAACCTTTATGGGAGATCCAACCTAATAATGCACCACCATAGTTGGTTCGCAGATCTTCTAGGCCTCATAAGCCTTCACAAAGATATCCTGCTTCAAACTATATTTTGTTTACTGATGAAGGTGAACCTAATTGTTTTCAAGAAGCTTGTAAAGTTGAGCACAGTAGAGAATGGAAGAAAGCAATGGAAGAAGAAATGAACTCTTTGCAAGAAAATAAAACTTCGGAGTTGGTAAACCTCCCAAAAGGTAGAAAGGCTCTACAAAACAAATGGGTGTACAGGATTAAGCATGAAGGTGACGAAAAGAAGGAGAGGTATAAAACAAGATTGGTGGTGAAAGGTTTTGCCCAAAAAGAAGGTATTGACTTCACTGAAATTTTTTCACCTGTTGTTAAAATGTCATCCATTAGAGTCATTCTTGGCTTAGTTGCTACTTTAGACCTAGAATGTGAACAGTTAGATGTAAAAACAACTTTCCTTCATGGTGAATTATAGGAAGAAATTTATATGCAGCAGCTGGAAGGCTTCATAGAAAAAGGCAAAGAAGGCCTTGTTTGTAGGTTAAAGAAAAGTCTCTATGGGTTGAAACAGGCACCTCGATAATGGTACAAGAAATTTGATTCATTCATGTTGGAACATGGTTTTCAGAGGTTGGAATCTAACCATTTTGTCTATATCAAGAGGTATGATCAAGAAAAGTATATCATATTATTGTTATATGTGGATGACATGTTGATTATTGGGCATGATAAGAATAAGATCAATAGGTTGAAGAAAGAATTAGGTAGAAAATTTGCAATGAAGGATTTGGGACCAGCACAATAGATATTGGGCATGCGGATTATGCGTGACAGGAAAAACAAAAGGTTGTGGTTGTCACAAGAAAAATATATCAAGAAGGTGCTTGACAGGTTTAATATGAAGGATGCCAAGCCAGTTGGTACACCCCTTGCAGCCCACTTCAAGCTGAGTATTTAATTATTTCCTAGTAATAACAAGGAGAGTAGTGAGCAGGTTCCTTACCAATCCAGGCAAACAACATTAGCAAGCAGTAAAATGGATTTTAAGGTATCTCAAGGGTACTAGTCATTATTGTTTATGTTTTGGTCATGATGATACTATGCTTGAAGGATTTACAGATGTAGATATGGTTGGAGATATGGATACCAGAAAATCCACTACAGGTTATTTGTATACATTTTCATGTGCAACAATATCTTGGGTGTCAAGGCTACAAATAATAGTAGCCCTCTCTACAACAGAAGCAGAGTACATAGCTGAAACAGAAGCTTGTAAAGAGATGTTGTGGATGCGGTGATTCCTAGGAGAGATAGGAGTAAAGCAAGACAAGTATGTGTTATATTGTGATAGTTAGAGTGCCATTCACTTGGTGAAAAACCCAACATTTCATTCAAAAACCAAGCACATTGACTTAAGGTACCATTGGATCCGGCATGTGTTGGAGGAAGAACAATTATCCCTGGAAAATATCCATATAGATAGGAACCATGTTGATATTCTCACTAAGATTCTACCACGAAATAAACATGAATTATGTAGAGGCATGGTAGGACTCGGTGTGACTTGATTCATATTTGGCTTCAAGTGGGAGACAGATCTTTACTAATGTTTCAATTAGTGACTTTTGTATCTAAGTGCACAACAACAACTATCACACAAAAGATCTTTACTAATGTTTTAATTAGTGACTTTTTCATCTAAGTGCAAAACAACAATTGTCACACAAAATACTATCTGTGAAATTTACCCTGTTGGAGGGATCATGGAACAGAGGAGGAGGATCCATTCGAAATCATCATCAAGGTCTCTCTTTTTTGGCAAACACCTTGTGGGGGCAGGATGCCCCTCCACTCCCACTCAAGATGACATCTCACGTGCCCAAACAGAGCCTTCCAGGATGAGAACTCCTTCCCACATTCAGTGCAAGCTCTTGCTTTCTTCACCAAGAATATGGAATTTGTATTCTTCGCAAAAACAAACTTGTGTTGTTGCTATTGAATATGGAATTTATCGTCTTTGCAACAACAGACTTGTGTTGTTGTTGTTGTTGATGTTGGTGATGCTAGCCACCTGGCGCCATGCATGGTTCTTCCATCTGAAAATTATTTCTCGACTGGTTGGGATTTCGACGATGGGCAGAGAAGCAGCATTGTAATTCATATTCTTCCCCTTGCCCTCAGACATGACCATGCCCATCCCAGAGCTCTCATTGTTCCATTCACCAGTCTTGAAGTTCCTCTACTGATCATCCATCACATCGGAATCTTCGTTGTTAGGGTCCGTTCTTCCCTTCGTCTTGGCCAGGCCAGATCTCCTATCACAAGAATCCTTCCCTCCCAGATTGTGAACAGTCGAATGGTCCCCATCACCATCAAAGATCCCAAAATTTCTTATGCTTTCCATTAGTTTTAAAACAAAGCTGGAACCAGCATCCTGGGCATATGCCCCTGTTTGGTAATAGAAGAAAAAAAATTGGGGAATGGCCACCAGCGATTAATGGAGTGGAAGAGCTAGCCACTTTTCCTACCAAGACCCTGAACTCTACCATCTATCATCAACCAGCACTGTCTACCACTAATGTTATTCTTTGGTTCATACATACAATTTTCCACCTCCTCCTAATATGGGTGGGCAATAGTGTGAGCAACCGCCACGAGCATAAGTGAAATCTGAATGTAACCACTCTACCATCTATCATCAACCAGTGTTGTCTGTCACTAATGTTATTCTTTGGTCCATACATACAATTTTCCACCTCCTCCTAATATGGGTGGGCAACAGTGTGAGTAACCACCACTAGCACAAGTGAAACCCAAACATAACCACTCTGCCATCTATCATCAACCAGCGTTGTCTATCACTAATGTTATTCTTTGGTCCATACATATAATTTTCCACCTCCTCCTAATATGGGTGGGCAACAGTGTGAGCAACCGCCACATACCAGCAGCGATTTCTGATAAAAGCACAAGATTAATGGAGAAATCACCCTTAATCACTTGTCGTCCGTGAGCATCAACTAATAACTAACTAATAAACGGCTAGTTTTGGACAATTCTTTGCAGTTAGTGTTCTGGATGGACTCTGTGGATACCATCTATTTTTCAACAATAACAATCATCACACACTTACAACAGCTGTGATACACACTGTGTCAAGCCCAAGAGAATTTCTTTTCGGATAACTTGCTAATTTTCTGGTAATTCTATGGGCTAGGACTACCAATGCCTACAGATCTTGTTCTTGTAGAGTTACGATAAAGGATTCCAAATTTTTCCCTGGTTGTTGGTGCCAACCGACTAGACGAAGGGGGCTATTCTGGTCCATAGTGTCTTATAAAATATAACAGAATAGCAATATCTTAGTTAAAAATCAGAGCTGACACTTTCCTCTACGTGGAAATTCATATAGGCCATTGTTTTACACTTACACTTAATATAGAAGAAGAAGAAATTATTTTAATGTCCATAAAGCTAAAGATAGCATATGGGATAGATTGCTTCTTCATCTACTTTATATATTCAGCGCTTTTTCTATGAAACTTCAAAATAAATGTTCTAACTTCTCTACAAACTCTTAGCTAAATAAATTATCCCAAAATCTAACTGCAAATTTAGAACAATTATATATATATATATATATATAAATATATAAATATAAATATAAATAACAAAACTATTCTAAATAACATACTTTAGTTTTCTGAATAAAACTAACCTCTGTTCACCACAATTTCGTACCGCAAATAGTTACTAATTAAATTATTCACAATGTAGTATTATATATATTTACTAATTAAATTATTCACAATGTAGTATTATATAGTATTATATTTATTTCATTCACATCTTAAATCGCTCTGACCAGCTGCGGCTTTTCTTTCACCTAAAATTACTCCACTTCATTCAACGTTCCAAATAATAACACATACCCATCTTTACAGAAAGTAGTTATGCTTCTATAATTACATGAAAATAATTATCAGTCCATTCATTAACTCACTATCATTATATTTACAGAATATACTCATCCCATAGTCAACAGAGAAGCAGTTAACTCACATTATATATTTATGGAATATAATTTTCTCAAAAAATACAAAGACTTATCTCTTTAGGTTTAGGAGAATCACAAAGGAGAATGACCAGCACTCCTGACCAACGAGAATGGTAGCCATTACCATTTCTCCCATATGTCTGTCTCCACTTCTATAAATTTTACCTGGTCTTTCTTTAGACTCAAGTAGATAAAGGATTCCACTAACTAACCAGATTAAGAATGTCTTATTGGCAACTTCCTACCTTCCTCAACAACATCTTGTTCCAGGAAATAAAAATATTCTTTCTATTCTCCCTTTCTGAAATGCTTTAGGTTTTTCCTCATATCCTCTTGGCTTTTTTTGCCCCATTGCTCACAAGTCACTGAGTTACCATAACCAAATTTTAAATAAAACTTTAAACATTACATTTTCCTCACAATTCACTGAGTTACCATAGCCAAATTTTAAATAAAACTTTAAACATTACAATTTACTGAGTTACTAGTAAAAATAAAATATTTAAAAGTGGCGTTACATTATTAATTTTATGCTTTCTATTTTATTTTTATTTTTATTTTTATGTAATTTCACAATGTTTTATTGATAATTAGAATTATAAATATGATTATTAATTTTATGTTTATTATATATATATATTTTTTTATTGTTATGTAAATTGAATGAGTCAAAATGTTTAACAGGACATTATTTACAATATCTCATTATAGTTATAATAAAGTGCAAAAAAACATAAAAAAGTAATCAAATTATATTTTTTATTTTAAAATATTATCAGTATTATTATTCATTATAAAAAGAATTAATACATATTTTCATCGTATATACATTTAAAAAAAACATGTAGCAAGATTCTTAATCATGGAGATTCACCTCCATTTTATCATATGTGTATATTGTAAACAGATTTTGTTACAATATCATGTCTTATCAACACCACATTCCCAAAAAAATATATTTATAAACAACAGTTGTTATGATAGCATGGGCCAGTGCCATGACTTATTAATACTACATGCCAAAAAAACACATAACTCATTTCATATTACACAAAAAAAAAACATAATTCATTTCATATGACACTTCTTCATATGACATTTTCTTTAATTAATTAAAAGGCATAATTAATTTGGAGATAAATATCAAACTTTGTTTCTTATTATAAAAAAATATATTCTAGAATATTCTATGAAGGTTAAATTTACCATCCACCTAATAATCATTGATAATTAAACTAAAAGTATAGAAGTCATATTTCAAAATAGACATGCTTAATACTTATCGATATAATTAGTATGTGGCATCTAAAAAATATTAGTAAAAAAAAAAAATTAATATGGTTCATAACTAAAATATTTCAATACAGAGTGTTAATAATCATGTGTATTTAAAAATATATAATATGTCTTAATTCTCAAAGAAAATTTCTTAGTTTAACTAAAAGAAGGAATAGCTCTTTTCTAGGCACTTTTTCCTATCAATTTTTCCTAAAATTTAGTAGAGATTTTTAGGATTCTTAAGTTATAGAAGGAATAGCTCTAGGCACTTTTTCCTTGTCAACTTTTCCCAATATCTAATAGAGATTTTTAAGATTCATAAGTTTAATTTGTTTAATAAGTAAAGAGGGTTTTTAGGTTGTTGAACTCATTTATGCATTTAAAAAAACAAGGAATCACAACCTTACTATGAATTGCAGGATTTATGGGGGAAAAAGCAAAGAAAAGAAAAGAAAAAAGTAATTGAAAGTGAAAAATTAACTACTACTTGATAAGAGTAATAAGAGAAGGATATGTAATTCATTTAATTCTTAGAATAAAATTAGCATGAGACTTCTCTCTTTCTTTGAATAAAATTGCGATTTTTCCTAAAGAAAAAAAAAATAGTGTGGGGCATTTAAAAAATATGACAATAGGCAAAAAAATTCAATCTAGGTAATAAATAAATATTTCAATAAGCAAGGTGAATTAATGATGTGTATTTAAAAAGATATTAATAACCAAAAAAGTGTGTAATGTTATCTATAAAAAAAAAAATGAGGTAAAATATTTCAATATCAACTTTGTATATCTTATATAAAGCACCTGTAAAAAAATAATATAGTTATAGTTAAAATATTTCAATTAGTATTACTATTTTACAATTTGGTTTGTTAGAATTGCAAATTGTGTCGGATCATTTTCAAGGCATTGAATCCATTTATGTATTTACAAATGCAATTGAAACAGTGAAAAAAGACAAATCTATCAAGCATCAAGAAAAATCATGTCTTTCTAGATGTAAATGTTTTTTTTCAAATTTTACATTCTACTTTACAATTTTGTTTGTTAGAAATTCAAATTGTGTACGATCATTTTCAAGGCATTGAATCCATTTATGTATTTACAAATGCAATTGAAACAGTGAAAAAGGGCAGATCTACCAAGCATCAAGAAAAATCATGTCTTTCTAGATGTAAATGTTTTTTTTCAAATTTTACATTCTACTTTATGAGATTTGATCCCTATGAAAACTTGTTAGATATATGGTTGATCTAAAAATGGGGCTCTTAGGCTTCTTGTCTAACTTACAAGAACCTCTCCCACTTCCAAAGCTTTAAATTTCCCCAAGTCTTAATGATTAACTAATGCGGAATTAAGAAATGATTGAAAATATAGGTGTATGCTTGTATTTGTTTTTTACTGTTCAGTGCTTATGTTCATTTGCTTATGCTGATGTGAAAACACAAATAACAGTAAATAAAGTAGAAATTCAACAAACCCATAAGACAACAATATAATATGGAGTTCACCCTGATATCTTGGGCTACATCTTCTTGAACTCTAATCAACTCAATTAAGATCAGTGGGATTATGGTTTCAATTCTTTTACAAGTGCTATACTTAACTCCATTGGTTTACAGCTGAACCAATGGGCTTAGAATGCCATCTTACCCCTGGTTGTCCTTGTTCAGCAGACAGGTCTAGTCTTCTCTAGACTTGGGACCTTCAGTTAGTTCTCTAAGCTTCTCGAGCTTCTGGCTTCTCTGACTTCCTCAGAATTTTGCATTTGTCTCTAGAACTCCTTCTCCTATCTTCAACACACCTCAGGCAACCAGTCACAGCTCGATCATTCGATCTCTTATTGTGTTGCGGCTTCACTATAGCCTCATGGCTCCTTAGAAATATATTAGAGCTCTCTGGATTTGAGGCTCTACCTCCAACATCTAGTGGCTCTACCTATTACACTGAGCTCAATTTGAGTCTCACACAACAGATACAATTAATAGGATTGTACATGGATCCCCCAAGTCTCTGTGGAGTACACAGACTATCTGAATCTCTCTGTCTTTATCTTAACCCTAGCTCACTTGCTGCCTCTGCTTCTTCAGGTCAGCTTGGCTCTGGTTTCTCCCCTTCCAGGTTTGCTTACTACTTCCTAGGCTCTAACCTTCAGTCAGTATGTGGCTTTAAAGCCAATTTGCTTCTTAACTATTCGTTTTCACTTCTTGGATTTTTGGTTCCCTACCTCTATCTGTTCGAATCCCTTCTTTTCGGTGGTTACATAACGCCTTATAAGGAGGTGGCCACTTATTCCTTCAATGGAAGAGCATGTCAGGTTCACCGGAAACACTCGATTGTTTGAAACGGCCATTATTTCCTTTTACTCCAAGAATGCCCGTGAAAAACGAATCTCTGCCAACTCATTGTCCACGTCGGAATTCAAAATCCTGTGCAATCTACTTTATAACCTCGTCAAATCTAGTCATCCGTTGGGTCGCATCTTTGCCATTGATCTGGACCCTCCAGATCCTACAGTCATCTCACATATCAGGCAAATAACTTGCTCGACGTTTACCCATCCAATGTGAGCGGTTTTCTCTCTCTTTCGCTGGACACGTGTCACTCGCTATGTGGCATCGAGAGAGACTCAGTCTAAACCACTTACCGATCGAAGCCCTTCCGATATCCTGCTAGTTTTGGTGGAATCCCACCTCGGATGAAGCCGAAACACTTTCTGTCACATTTCATGATTTTTCGAGTCCGGGCGCATGTGGCTCTCCTTCTTCGAGGGGTTTGCCCCTGTCACTAATCGCATATCAGATTCCTCCCCCGTTGACTCAAACCATCGCTGACTTTGCTAATTCGTGACAATGTGTGTTACCATGGTTTGCCGCTTTGCGCGCTTGATCAACAACCCTTGTTGATCTGCGTTGATCGCAGTTAGCAATTTTCATGAGGATTCCTCTGATAAGCTTGATCTTCACAAGATTTTTAATCTTTGGCATAAATTATAGAGAGTTCATGAAGACTTAGAGAGTTTCAGGATCCATTTTGGATCATGACTTTCCACTAAAAGAACATTTGGTCCACCAAAAGACTGATATACTAATAACAACACCCTCTTCTTTCAGCCTCCCTACACTTGCCTTTGCATAGTGCCTCTAAACCAAAGTCTTTGACCACTTCCCTTCTTGGATGGGTTGGTCGTCTCGGGAAGAACTGTTTTCCTCCTTGACTTCATGCAGAACTTCTGTTGTGAAGTTTACAGAAGGTAGTTTGAACTTCTTTGCCTTCATCCTTGATCCAAGGTTGCTCAAACGAATGTGAAGTACATTTTCTCCACAAAACTTTCATGTATACTTATTTGAAAAGCTACCATTAAACAAATGTTAACAACAGCAGGCATACAAACAACAACTGGATGGACTAACTCCTGCTTCAACAAAGAAACATATTTCACATCTTGTGAACCCTTCCATGTCTTATATCTGCATACAAATGATGGACTAGATAACAAGCCCACAAAACATGCATTTAAAAAAAAATGACCCTTCAAGTCAAGCATGTAGAAAAATACCATTAGGACTCTTTTTCAAAAGATGAACACGTCATCGTTATCTCCATCTTGGAGACCAAGTTAACTTCTCCCAAGCCAACATCACATGCATACTTAAAACAAAGTAATCAACCCTACAAGTTAATTACACATACATGTTCAAATACAAGGAAATCATCGGCATCCCTGTGTTCATGCACATCATTCTCATGCATGCATTTCATCCTTCAACCCTCTCTTAAGTACATTGTACTTTCGAAGCCGAAATGAACATAATGTTACAACAACAAAGTGAGTTTCCTACTCAACTTCTCTCCATTTACCATTTGGTAAGATCCTGCTACTTGCATTTATTCCACAAAGAAATGCAAACAGATGCATCAATAGGCATGCAATCTTAATTGGATAAGAATTCTAACCATTTCTTACTAATCCATTTCAAAAGTCCCTCCTTTGTTTTCACATCAGCATCAATATGTGAATCATCCTGAACACATCAATCATGGAATCTTTATTTCCATCCCTTCCATTTTCTTTTCCACCTTCTCCTTCAACTTTGGTGGAAGCATTGTTGGATTCAGTCCAACACTTTGCAGCAAGATGTCCTTGCTTATGGCAGTAAGTGCACTGCATGTGCATCTTCTTGATAGCATGGTTTGCCTTGTCTAATGGACCTTTGGCTTATTGCTTCTTTTCCTTCTTTTGCTTCCCGTATGCGACCATTTTTTTCCAACATTTAGAAACATCATGGTTATCCAAACCACAAAAGGAACATGCAACTATTTTCCCATACTTATGTGGAAATTCATCATGCTTTGAAAAATCAAAAGGAATGTGTTTACAACCAGATTTATACCTGTCTCTTTCAACTTTATGGCCTTCATGAGGAGGTGAAGCAAATGAAGAAGTGGCTCCCTTTAGAATACCATCAAACTATTCAAGGCTATTAGAGTCTCCCCAACTCTCTCGTTCAAGTGTGTGCTTTTGAACACCTACATCATGCAATTGATGTTTCAAGTTATTGCATTCCTTTTGGATGCAACCTTCACATTTCTGTAGTAGAGGGCATGAAATGAAACTCCTTCTTGGGACTATTTCACTGGCTTTCACGGCAGCTTTGGAATTATCTCCATAAGACTTTCCATAGCCAAGACCCAAATATTTAGGCCTTTCCTCAACCATTCTTGGTTCAACAATACCTTGTGCATGCTTTCCCAAGCCCTTTCCTCCATAGCCCATCTTGGACATTAGCTTGGAACCTATGCCTTTAGTATGTTTCTCAAAAGAGCCAATACAAGTATTCTCAGAGGAATTTGAAGGCAAACTGGAATGGTTTACCTCTTCTTCAAGATGATACTTGACCAAGGCTTCTTTGGTAATAAAGAGTTGTGATTCCAACTCATGCATCCTTTTCAAGTTCATATTTGCAATATGAATTTGCCCCTCCATTTCCTGCAATTTGTCAGAAAGAAACTGCTTCTCTTCCTCCACAGAATTCAACTTCTTTCTAAGTACGCTGCTCTTCCCACTATCCTCATACATTTCTCTCACCATATCTCTCATGGTTGACAAGTCTTGCTTCATGTCTTCTTCAAAGACTCTTGTGAAGAAAGAATAATTTGAGGACTCACTTGTAGAAGTTGTCATTATGCCAATGAACAAAAGAACTTCAAACAAGATTAATAAAGAACTTATTCAAGCAATGTTTTGCAACAAAACTCTTTTGTTTCAAGGATTGCTTTAAGGTCCTTTGGGATAAGAAGAATGCCTTCAACCCTTCTTCCTTCTTGTACTTCCTAGATTGAGCTATCAATAGCTTTCCCTTCACCTCTGCAAACTCAACAATAGTCAGTCTGCAACCAAGCATACAGTCAATGAGGCAATCAATCCTTGCCTATCCAAGCAATATTTGCCCTGTCAATCAAGCATCCTAATACAACCTTGTTTGAAGGTGGGGTTAATCAATCTTAAGCTCTGATACCACCCGATCTAAAAATGGGGCTCTTAGGCTTCTTGTCTAACTTACAAGAACCTCTCCCACTTCCAAAGCTTTAAATTTTCCCAAGTCTTAATGATTAACCAATGTGGAATTAAGAAATTCTTGAAAATATAAGTGTATGCTTGTATTTGTTTTTTATTGTTGAGTGCTTATGTTCATTTGCTTATGCTGATGTGAAAACAAAAATAACAGTAAATAAAGCAACAATTAAACAAACCCATAAGATAACAATATAATATCATGGAGTTCACCTTGATATCTTGGGTTACGTCTCCTTGATCTCTAATCAACTCGATTAGGCTCTCTGGGATTATGGCTTCAATTCTTTTACAAGTGCTATACTTAACTCCATTGTTTTATAACTAAACCAATGGGCTTAGAATGCCATCTTAACCCTGGCTGTCCTTGTTCTGCAGACAGGTCTAGGCTTCTCTAGACTTTACTCATTCAACCAATGCTCTGAGCTTCTCGAGCTTCTGGCTTCTCTGACTCCCTCAAAATTCTGCATTTGTCTCTGGAACTCCTTCTCCTGTCTTCGACACACCTTAGACGACCATTCACAGCTCAATCATTCGATCTCCTACTGTGCTGCAACTTCATTGTAGCCTCATGGCTCCTTAGAAATCTATTAGAGCTCTCTAGCTCTACGATTCTGCCTCCAACCTCCAGTGGCTTTGCCTATTACAGTGAGCTCAATTTGAGTCTCACACAACAGATACAATTAGTAGGACTGTACTTGGATCCCCCAAGTCTCTTTGGAGTACACAGACTCTCTAACTCTCTTTGTCCTTGTCTTAACCCTGGCTCACTTGCTGCCTTTGCTTCTTCAGGTCAGCTTAGCTCTGGTTTCTCTGCTTCCAGGTCTACTTACTGCTTCCTAGGCTCTACCCTTCAGTCAGTCTGTGGCTTTAAATCCAATCTGCTTCCTGACTATTCATTTCCGCTTCTCGGCTTTTTGGTTCCTTGCCTCTGTCTGTCCGAATCCCTTCTTTCCGACAGTTACAATAACTGCATAACGTCTTATAGGGAGGTGGCCACCTATTCCTTCAACGAATGAGCATGTCAGGTTCAACGGAAACACTCAATCATTTGAAATGACCGTTATTTCCTCTTACTCCAAGAATTCCCACAAAACACGAAGCTTTGTCAACTCATCGTCCATGTCAAACTTCAAAATCCCGCACAATCTACTTTATAACTTCATCAAATCCGGTCATCCATCGGGTCGCATCTCCATCGTTGATCTGGACCCTCCAAATCCTACGGTCATCACACATATTGGGCAGATAACTTGCTCTATGTTTACCCATCTGATGTGAGTGGCTTTCTCTCTCTTCCGCCAAACGCGTGTCACTCGTTCTGTGGCATCAGGCGGGAGTCAGTCTAAATTGCTTACCACTCGAAGCCCTTCTGATATCCTACCGGTTTCTGTGGAATCCCGCCTCAGACGGAACTGAAACACATTCCGCCGCATTTCATGATTTTTCGGGTCCGAGCGCATGTGGCTCTTCTTCTTTGAGGGGTTTTCCCTTGTCTCTAATCTCATATCAGATTCATTCCCCATTAACTCAAACCATCATTCACTTTGCTAATCCGCGACAACGCGTGTTACCATGGTCCACCACTCTGCGTGCTTGATCGACAACCCTCGTTGATCTGTGTTGATCGCAGTTAGCAATTGTCATGAGGATTCCTCTAATAAGCTTGATCTTCACGAGATTTTTAATCTTTGGCATAAATTATAGAGAATTCATGAAGACTTAGAGAGTTTTAGGATCCATTTTGGATCAATGGTTAAAATAGATTTATATAATACAATATCTCTAAAACTATTCACAATGAGAGCTCATATAATGTCCATTGATAAGAAATATTTTTAACCATTTTGAAATATTTTTAATACTTAAATGTGTTAGGCCAATTTTCTAATCTATTAGGGAAGTTTTACATGCATATCATATTTCCTAGTGTTGTTAGCTATGACTAGAATTGTCGAATAACATGTGAGACATGACAATTGAAGAATATTATTGCACACATAACTTGTATGAACTTCATTCTCTTTCTTTCTCAAAAATGGATGCTACTTAGAAGCAATAGTTTGTTGTCCCAAAATTACAACCACTGAAGTATATTATTTCACACATAACTCTTATAAACTTCAACCCCTTTCTTTCTCAAAAAAAATGGATGCTACTTAGTGGCACTAGTTTGTTGTCCCAAGATTATGACCATTGAAAGATATTATTACACACGTAACTGAGTTATGAACTTCAACCCCTTTCTTTCTCAAAAAGAAATTAAAAATGGATGTACTTAGAGGCACTAGTTTGTTGTCCAAAGATTAAGACACTATTTTATCTAAGATGAAGGCATTGTTTTATCTATTGACTTATTGTATTAACAAAACAAAATTGTTAATTACTTAATATTTATCTATGTATAAGATACTTTTCTTTTTTATTTATGTTAGCTTTTATACTGGTGCAACTCTTTGGACATTTTCTTTGGCATGCAAAAATTGATATATACAACAATATGGAAAATCTCAGTTTAAGCATGACATACACAAGAATGTGTAAAATCTCCATTTAAGCACGAGGATGCTTGAGGTTTACCTCTCCACTACTTGGTAATTTTGTCCTCGTTCCCTTAATTCCCGCTAGTAAAATTATCATTAACACCTAATTATTTCCATAAACTAAATTAATTAATTTTGTCTTCATCCCCTTAATTCCCCTTAATAAAATTATCATTAACACTTAATGATTTCCATAAACTAACTTCATCAGAGAATGATAGTCCAAAAGAGTTAGTATCTCACAGATCCCTCTAGTTCATCATTAGAGAAGGATAATCCAAAAGAGTGAACATCTCACAAATCCCTCCAATAAAAAATTCCACGTTAGTACATGACATTTTCATTCCACATTAGTACATGACATTTTCTAGCATATAGGATTTGTTGTTTTTTTAAAGTTACTTTATCTATCTATAGTTATGTTAATTCACCTGCATATTTAATTAATATTTAATTGCAAGAATATTTTATATTTTTATTTAATATTTAATTGTGAGAATATTTTAATATTTAAATGTGAGAATATTTTATGTTTATTTGTGAGAATATTTTTTTAATAATTAATTGTGAAGATATTGATGATGATGATGATGATGATGGTTAATGTCCACCGAGACCAAACACTGGTCTACCGGACCTAAAGAAACAAATTATTTATTTTGATTCAAGATTTTATTCCTATGCTCAAAAAGCTTGGAGAGACGCCTCCCAAGCTCACTATAATTTTGACATTGTAAAAGGCTAGGAAGGTGAGTATTGTAACAAAGATTGTGAAACTAAGATCTAATGTGGTTGTACGCGGGGCACTCTAAGAGGAAGTGGTTTTCATCCTCAATGTTCCTATTCTCACATATATGGCAGATCCTTTCCATCCATGGCATTTTAGGAACTGCCCAACGACCTGTTTCACTATGGAGCTCATGAGAATTCGTTTTAACATTTGCTATATTAATTTTCTTCTTTGAGCTAGTTAAAATAGAGAGATACTTTTGATCTTCTAGGGTGGGGTTGATGACCTTCTTATAATAACTTATTTTTCTTTTAGCCGCTAAATCTTTCTCACACCACATTTTTTCTTTGAACTTAGAAGTAACAATATCTTTAATGTTATTTATGTTTTGCAATGCATCATTCTCATTGATCTCCCAATAGTTTAACCAGGCCCTTATGTCTTTATGCCACCCTCGATTGAGCCTTAGGTGGTTTTGGCTGGAATTTAAAGCTAGCTTAGGAAGTCTATGATCGTCTATGTTAGTGAGTTTGTACTTGTACAACAGAAAACTAATCATAGCTAGGCTCTCAATAGCGGAAATACCTGCTTCTATAAGGAGAATAGGATAGGGTGTATTACTTTTAATTTTCAGGTTATAAGTTATAAAACGCTTTTGGATTTGCTCAATATTCCTCCATGATTCTGTGGAGATGTTGCAACCCCAAACCTCACAGCCAATTATGTTTAATTGTAAAAATATTTTAATATTTAATTATGAGAATATTTTATATTTATTTGTGAGAATATTCTATGTTTATTTTAATATTTAATTGTGAGAATATTATGTTTAATTGTAGAATATTTTATTTTTATTTTAAAAAGGTTAAAATCAACTAGATTCATCACTTAAGAAATTACACATTTACACATCTGTTTATTTATTATTTGCACATCTTCTTATTTATTATTTGCGCATCTCCTTATGTATTATTTATTATTTACACATTTGTTTATTTATTATTTACACATCTTCTTATTTATTATTTATTATTTAAACATCTGCTTATTTATTATTCATTATTTACACATCCGCTTATTTATTATTTAAACATGTGCTTATTTATTATTTAAACATCTTCCTGATACTATGTTGTATAATGAGCTTCTCTTTGCAATAATATATTATTTACATATTTTCCTCAATAATATACTAGCAATTGCACCAAATGTTGCAATGGAATGAGCATAGGAAAGCGTAGCATTAACAGTGAAAGTGACAACTTGACAACTACAACATCTGGAGAAAAAAATCATGGATGTGGTTAATGCTCAAAACTAGTTCAACAATTTGAAACATTTTTAAAGCATACAAAAGAGTAGGAAATAGTAGCATTAACACTGAAAGTGGCAACTTCAACATCTCAAGAAAAAAATCATAGATGTGGTTAATACTCAAAACAAGTTCAACAATTTGAAACATTGTGAAAGCATACAAACTATTAAGAGCTTTGTTTCTTTGTTGTATGATTCAAATAAAAAACAAAAGGGAAAAATACAAAAAATCAATAAATTAAAACCATAATGGATACTGGCCAAGAGTGATTGTGTAAGAATTTACAGGGTAAGTTCCTCAGACAGAACACCAAAAGGACACCGCTCACAAACAGATCATTGCACCAGTATTTTGACGTGGTTAAAACCCTCAAAGAGGGAAACAGTCCACGGCCTGTGCCAACGTGGCCACTACAGGCAATTTATTAATAAAAGAATGGAAATTTACATAAGCTTCTCTCATGCACGGTTAATCTACAAATGACCCTCCATGCGCTTTAAATAGAATTCATGGACCAATCGGATGTCAAGCTAGAGATCAAGTGTCGGTAATACCGAGGAGAGAATGAACCATCGGATCACTACATATCGTGACCATCGGATTGTAAGTTACAAATATACATAGTAAAGAAACACATTTTACCTAACTCTATACTAGACCAAGTTATACTTAACTATTCATATGTGTCGGAATATCCTAAAATATTGCACCATGTCATCCTACTTTGGAATCCTACACCATGTCATCCTACAATTGGAATCTCATTGTTTTGCAGGATTTCATTTTCCATCCTTAATTGAGAGGAGATGCAACATTTGCAAATTCAATTCCTTCTAACCCAATTTATTACATATGATAGATTTTGGTAATAAAAGCCAAAATCAATTGTCCTAAATAAAGTGAGAAAATTTTTGAAATGACTTTCAATATCTCAAATTCCATTGACATGATGAGACCACTACTCCCAAAAACAAAAACATAGATTTTTTCTAATGTAACAATCTATTTTGAGCATGTAGGATCAAATTTGATTAGATCTGGAATTTCATGAAATGCATCTTAAAACCCCACACAAATGGAACTTCTATAGCACATGAATAAGGGATATCAAAGCTCGATTTCACAATTTTTTTTCAAAATAAGATGAAAATACAAATAACAGACTTCCAATCAAAGTCATGGAAGCAATTTTAATATGTTAACGCGGAAAATCTAAAATTGAGAAAAGCCATTCCAAAACAATTTAATGAAAATGATATTGAGTTTCATATCGGTCGTTGAGTGCAAATACGAATTTGTACCAGGACCATATGCTAGGTATACCCTTGTTGTTCAACATCCTTGAGTTTAAAATTTTCAAGTTTCGAGTAGGTCTCTTGAAATCTAAGACAATGTGCATAATTCATATCAACATATTTAGTTTCATTGTTTGCTTTTTGTTGAGGAATTTGAAGACTCTCGATACTTTTGAAGGGTTATTCTTTCAAAGAGCATTTCTTTATCTGAGGTGTTGAGAAAGGCCTTGTGAGTTCTGTTAATTATTATTTCTATGCTTTGGATTTGAATGAATCATATCAGTAACATCATAATCCATCACTATTCATGTAAAAACATGTGGCATATTTTAAACCAAATGTAAGACCACTTATAAAATAAAAACCTATATTAAAATAGTTAACCTACAATTTCTTTCCTTATTTACTTCTGTAGAGGTAAAGAGGTCCCTCTTGCCAAATTCATATGTTGAGTGCCAGGTGACAAAGAAGGATGTTCAGTGCCCATATCAATTAAAAATCTTAAACTGTATGAAAATGACAATAATTTCTTTTAAAAAATTCTTTAAAATTTTTTTAAACATGAACCCTTAACTATGATTATACTCTTTAAGTACAGTTAAACAAAGGAGGGCATCTTGAAGTATTGTATTTGAAGAAATTCATTATGACAAGGTCTCTTGAGACGCAAGACAATGTGGATAATTCATTATCAATATATTCAATTTCTTAGTTTTCTTTTGGTTGAGGAATTTGAAGACTTTGGATACTTCTCAAGGGTTATATTTTCATAGAATTTTTTTTTTATCCGAGGTGCTGAGAAAACTTGGTGGGTTTTATTATATGATTATTTCCATGCTTTGGAATTGAATAGATTGCATTAGCTGCAACATCATATGCTCTTTATCCGAGATGTTGAGAAAATTCTAGTGGGTTTCGTTATTTGATTATTTCCATACTTTGGATTTGAATGGATTGCATTAGCTGCAACATCATCCATCACTGCTCATATGTGGCATTTTTTAACCAAAAGGTAATACCACTTATAAAATAAGTACCTATATAAAAATAGTTAACCTACTGTGCCTTTCCTTTTTTATAATTAAAGAGGCCCCTCTCACAAAATTCATTCACCATGTGTTCTCTTATTCCAATATCAAAGCATCTTGTGGAAAAGTGTTTGGGAAACATATTTAGGTTAGTGCCTCCCCCTTTGCACCATGGATTTCAACAATATTGATGTCTATTGACATATGGATGTGTGTTAGCTAATAAACGTATGTAAATCATGATACATGCTTATTATGTTTATAGGCATGTATATATGAGACATGAATATTTTGGAATAGAGGTTTCAAAATTTTGATTTAATTACTAATCATTATATTTAATCTCCACACAATATTCTAAAAAATTCTTAGTATTAGTCAAATATTAAAGGTTATGATTTATTTCAAAAGCAATTATGCACTTTTTTTCTATTTTAATTAAATTGATTAATTAAAGAAAAGCTATATGAACATTTGCAATGTCATATCAAGTGGTATGTGGTAAGTGTTTTGCCGCTCTTATGAGCCATTTAATTAGCCTTTTTTCATAATGAGACTTCCATAATTTTCATTTATTTACCAATAATTATTAAGTGGATGGTAGGGATTTAATCACTATGAAATATTCTAGAATATTCTCTGATGCAGGAGCTGACACGGGAAAGACAAAAGTGAGGGGATATGGTTTCTTAATTCATTGAGAGGTAAACATACTTGTTTTTTTATTTTTCTTTTCTCTTATTAAGTTACTTAAAGATTACTGTAATAAGTTGTAATTAAGTTACTATTGCAAAAAGCATAAAGAATGAAAACAAAATATACTAGACAACCAAACAAAGTTCTATATGAGGAATAACCGATGTAACCAATTGAACAAACTAACAACAGTTAGGACGGTTTGTAAATAGTGCTATTAAATAGTGGAAAAAAGCACAATACAGGGGCTCGGACTGAGAGAGAAATATAGAAAGAAAAAAATACGTTTTTCTGTGCACATATATCTTTACAGCGTCCTAATCATTTATGAAATATTCTTGTATTGAATTACTGTGTGAATATTATCAATGCATGGTCACAGATCTTAAATCGAAAAAGGGAGATATTCGAATGCATAGGTAGTCCAATTCGGAGGAGGAGTAACGACGCCCATCTACAGGCGACTCCAACAGAATAACCAAATACACAAAAAGAAATCATTTATACAATTTCCTATATACGAAATCAGAGTTTTCCATTACAGTGAAGAGAACAACCACAATAAATCCAGGTATGCGAATTTAAAAACATAACCAAATTCAATTCCAGATAGTTCATATACAGTCATCAAAATTATTGCTCATTTACATTCTGTGCAAAATCTTAAGAACGAACCCAGTTCACGGACTTGGGAACTGTAACGATTACCTACATAAACCAAACTCCATAAATCCCCAAAACCATTCCTACGACTTGACAGTGGAATTACATGACAACAGAATTAAGCACAGGCAGTGGCTCGAGGCCAGCAACAATACCAATCCACATGCCGTAAGACTCAGGACAAGCAAACCACAGGTAAACAGAATGACGCTACCCGGATTTCATTTGGGATAGTTGACTGTCCAAGCACCGAAACCCTCAGTCGCTCCACCTGCAGGGGAACCAACAAACAAGAGTCAATTACAGTGGAAACAAAATGCAGGGAATCAAGATAATTTTTTGAATGAGCAAATACTATACAGGGGTTTCGTTTACCTGACAGACAAGCTGTGACCACCATATCCTCGGATTGTCTTCCTGCTCACAAGGAGCCGAAGACGTTGGAACCAGATAGAAAAGCAAGTGCAAAGATCTAGAATGGAAAGATAGCTTACCAGGTAAGTTGGCGGAGGAATCGACGAAGAACACCACCGTTAGTTTGCCGAGACCGTGCATGAACCGAATCAGTGCTGAAGAATGAGACTAAGAACCACATAATCATCAACCAACACACAGAGGAAACAATAGTGAAAACCTAGGTGACAAATCGAGTAAAGGACACACAGAGGCAGAGACCCGTTAAAGCCGACACCAGAAAACACAGTAACATTCCAGATACAAGTAGAGAAACAAACCTTACCAGGGTTTTGACAGTTCAACAGACGAACTAAACACTCCCAAAACAAATTCCGAACCAATGGAGTCGTGAAGACCGCTGAGAGCATGCAGCTCGAAGAACTCGAAGCAACAAAACCCCGAACCAGCTAAAGGAACCCACATTGAAACTGTGCAGACTACCAGGAGCTCGTAGCTTAGAGAACCAGGTGGACAAGCCTCGAACAAATACGAAAGCATCACAGTAAAATCACAGTGAAATCGCAAGGGTCGCCGAGAGCTCGCAGAGTGAAGGACCAGGAGAAAACACAAAACCAAATGAACGCAAGGGTGGCGAAACCCTATACCAAGGCGGGGTTTTAGAATTCCAAGAAGGGATAGATGTCCACCCATCACATAACCAACGTACCATTATCGTAGAGCCTTTTAATTAAACATAGATTGAAAATCAAGTTGCATATATTCGAAATCCTGTGATTAATAACATCAATTGGCAGTACAACATCAAGTGGGGAGTAACGACGGCGGGACCACGTGGGCTGGCCCCATCAAGTGGTATCAGAGCAGGAAATTGAAAAAAAATGGAAGTTCCAAGACGGGGACGTGGAAGAGGTGTGCGCAGAGTAGCAGACGAGGGCTTCAGAGAAGAGTTGAGAGTCCTTACTGCTCGCTTGGAAGCAGTGGAGGCAGGAAGGAGAAAAGACCCAAAACTTGGGGATGATAGTGAGGAAGAAACAGCAACTGCTACGGATGGATCAGAGGAAGAAGCCCCAGAGATAAGACTGTTGAGATCGGTACCGTGAGCTAGCAGCAAACCCAAACCTGAGATCCCTAACTACGATGGTAGTCTATCCGCAGATGTTTTGCTGGATTGGGTAAGTGAGTTAGATAAGTATTTTGAAAACGAAGAGATCAGTGAGGACAAAAGAGTTAGATTTTCTGCAACCAAGTTAAAAGGACACACTGCTTTATGGTGGAATAGTGTCCAAGCGGACAGGAAGAGGATGAACAAGCTACCGATAAAGAAGTGGCCAAGAATGGTGGCAAAACTGAAGGGCAGATTTTTGCCTAAAGACTATCAGGTCGAACTTTATCGACGAGTGAAAAATATAAGGTAGAAGGGTATGACCGTAAAGGAATACACAGAGAAGTTTTATCGTGTAAATTTGCGGGCTAGTTATACTGATGATACTCCAGAGAAAACAGTGAGATATGTGAATGGCTTGAGGATGGAAATACTGGATGAGATTAGTATTCTCTCTCCACAAAATATAGAAGAAGCCTTTCAGAGTGCTGTAAAGGCTGAAGAAAAAATTAACAAGAAATAGAATAATAGGAGAGGACGAGGAAATGGCAGAGGACGAGGACAGTCCTATGGCAGAGGGAGAACTACTACTAACAGCGAGGAAGGCAGCAGCTCCAGAGCTTTAGGGACATCAGAGAAAGGAAATAGCAATAGAGGAGGTTGGTCATATCAGCGGGGAAGAGGAAATGGTCGTGGAAGAGGGACTAATGTCCAGTGCTACAGGTGCCATAAGTGGGGGCACGGATCCTTCGAATGGCCGGAAGCCGGGCATGCTGGCTAGAGGGGAGCATTCGTTGCGCAGCCTGAGGAAGCTGAAGCACAGCCCCGGGAGGTAGAAAATGTGGCAGAAACAGGAGAGGCTTTAGTTTTAAACAAAGTTTTGAAGCCAGCCAAGGAGACAGCTGAGCAGACCCAGCGGAAGGCACTGTTCTGAACAGTTTTCATATCACATGGAAAGTGTTGTAAATTAATCATAGACAGCGGAAGTACAGATAACTTAGTTGCCACCGAGATGGTGGAAAAGCTAGGATTAAAGCGGCTTAAGCATCCCACACCTTACAAGGTGTTGTGGCTACAAAAAGGCCACCAATTATTAGTTGATGAACAACGCGAGGTTGAATTTCACATTGGCAAATACCAAGACAGACTTGTCTGCGATATTATGCCAATGGATGTATGCCATATACTGCTAGGGAGACCGTGGCAGTATGACCGGAAGGTGACACACGATGGAAATATGAATTGTTACAAATTTGTGAAAGATGGAGTCAAACATACGCTTGTACCCATCAAAGAGGAGGATGCAACAGAATCAAGTGGAACAAAAGCATTGTTAATAGGAGGAAAACAGTTTGTTAAGCAGATTGAAGAAAACGAGGTGAATTATGCGATTGTAAGGAGGACAAAAGAAGTGTCACTGAACACAAAAAAGTCAGAATTGCCTACAAAGATTCAAGAGCTATTAGAAGAATTTAAGGACATTGTGGTCGGTAATTTACCAGATAAGTTGCCTCCCAAGAGGAGCATTAGTCGTCATATCGATTTCATACCTGGAGCAAGTCTACCGAACAAGGCAGCATATAGAATGAGCCCGAAAGATAATGAAGAGATTCATAAACAGGTACAAGAGTTGCTGGATAAGGGACTGATCAGAGAAAGCTTGAGCCCTTGTGCAGTACCAACAGTACTCGCACCTAAGGGAGGAGAATGGCGGATGTGTATGGATTCACGAGCTATAAATAAAATCACTATTCAGTACAGATTTGACCTACCTAGAATGGATGACATGATGGATTGTCTCAGCGAAGAAGCCTACTTCATGAAGATTGAACTGAAGAGTGGATATCATCAGATCAGGATCAGAGAGGGAGATGAGTGGAAAACAGCCTTCAAAACCAATGAAGGGATGTACGAGTGGCTAGTCATGTAGTTCGGTTTGAGGAACACTCCTAGTACTTTTATGAGGTTGATGAATGAAATATTAAAAGAATTTATTGGCAAGTTTGTGATAGTTTATCTTGACGATATTTTAATTTTCAGCAGAATGAAGGGAGATCACCTTCAACATGTTCGAAGAGTGCTAGAGAAGTTACAGCAGAACAAACTGCTGATAAACTTTAAAAAATTTACTTTCCTGCAGAAGGAACTAGTTTATTTGGGGATTGTAGTCGCAGAAAATGAATTGAAGATGGATCCAGAAAAGATCGCAACAATCATCAACTAGCCATCACCCAAGAGCTTGTTTGAGGTACGTAGCTTTCACGGATTGGCAAGTTTTTATCGGAAGTTTATTAGAAATATCAGTGAAATTTGTGCACCAATGCTAGACACCATCAAAAAGGCCAGACAACCTTTTTATTGGACCAGTGCAGCAAAGGACAGCTTTCAGCTTTTGAAGCAGAAGATTACAGAAAGGCCAATCTTGAGACTACCCAACTTCAACAAACTTTTTTAGGTTCGATGTGATGCAAGTGGAACAACTATTGGCGTTGTGCTCAATTAGGAAGACAGACTAGTGGCATTCTTTAGTGAGAAATTAAATGAAAGCAGGCAGAAATACTCCTCGTATGACAAGGAATTTTATGTTGTGGTCCAAGCTTTAAAGCATTGGAGACACTACCTGCTGGGCAACGAGTTTATATTATTTTCTGATAATTCAGCATTACAATATGTAATGCAGCAGCACAAATTAAACCATAAGCACGCCAGACGGGTATAATACTTGCAGAGTTTCACCTTCATGCTAAAGCACATTAGTGGGCAAGCCAATAAAGTGGCAGATGCCTTGAGCAGAAGAGCTTTTCTCTTACAGGAAAGCAGAATACGGGTGATGGGATTCGAACATCTAAAGGATTTGTACCAGATCGACACAGACTTCAAAGAAGCCTTTGAAGCCTACCAAAGTCCTGTGTTGAGGAATACAAGTCCATGGTTGGACTACAATTTGCAGGAAGCACTATTGTTCAGAGGTGGACAGTTATGTATCCCGGACTGTTCAATGAGAGAAAATATCATACGGGAGAAACATAGTGGTGGTCTAGCCGGTCATTTTGGCATAGACAAAACTTTGGAGCAGCTCGGACACTTTTATTACTGTCCCAGAATGCGCAGGGATATACAACGATATGTGAACAGGTGTAAAGTTTGCCAATTGGCGAAAGGACATAGTCAGAATACCGGACTTTACACGCCACTACCTGTTCTGAGCAGGCCATGGGACTCAGTCAGCATTGACTTTGTCTTGGGACTGCCTAGAATGCAGCGGGGGTATGACTCAATGATGGTGGTGGTAGATAGATTTTCAAAAATGGCTCATTTTATTCCTTGCCGGAAAACTAGTGATGCCACGTATGTAGCTCACCTGCTTTTCATGCAAGTTGTTAGATTACATGGCCTACCCAATTCTATTGTTTCTGACAGGGATGTAAAATTCACAGGACACTTTTGGTGCACCCTGTGGAAAAAGTTGGGCACGCAATTGAATTTCAGCTCTGCGTATCATCCGCAGACTGATGGACAAACGGAAGTGGTGAACAGGAATTTGGGAAATTTATTACGGAGTTTGACTGGGGAAAATTCACGGTTATGGGATCGTGCTCTCGCTCAGGCAGAATTCGCTTATAACGATTCGCCCAATCGTAGCACTAGACATAGGCCATTCCAAATCTTATACGACATGCATCCTCGGGGAATACATGAATTGCGACATTTGGGAAAATTAGAACGGAGAAGCGCGGATGGAGAATATTTTGCCGAAGCAATGAGCGAACTACATGAACAGGTAAAATTAAAATTGCAGAATAGCGTACAGAAATACAAGTAGCAAGCAGATTCAAGGCAAAGAGAAGTACAATTTAATGTCAAAGATGAGTTCCTCGCACACTTGCGCAAGGAGCGATTTCCTAAGGGCACATATAATAAATTAAAATTTAAAAAAATTGGTCCCTACAAGATCTTGCGTAAATTCTCAGCCAACGCCTATGAAATTCAGCTGCCACCTGATATAGACATATCACCTATTTTTAATGTGGTGGATCTGTTCCCATATACTACCCAAGTAGAGGAAGACAGTGTGGTACGGCCAGAACAGGACACCCAAGTTGGAGACAGTTCTTGGATGAGGCATATGCCTTCGACTCAATCCCATCAAATTGAAGGAATTCTCAGTACCCAGGTAGCCAAGAAGACACGTAGGAAGGAATATCTGTGATATCTCATCAAGTGGAGAGACCGTCCAATGGAGGACATCTCATGGCTCGACACGGCACAAATACGGAAGGTTGGCTATTCGGTGGAGGAGCTCATGGAACGAAGCCATGAATTTATTTTACCCCAGGAGCCTGATGCAGGAGCATCTAGCTGACAGGGAAAATACAAAAGTGAGGGGATATGGTTTCTGAAGAGGACAGAGAGATTAATTCATTGAGAGGAAAACATACTTGTTTTTTTTTTCTTTTCTCTTATTAAGTTACTTAAAGATTATTGTAATAAGTTGTAATTAGGAGCAGTAATAATATAAAGAATGAAAAGAAAAGACAAAGTTTCGTATGAGGAATAACCGATGTAACCCATTGAACAAACTAATAGAAGTTAGGACAGTTTGTAAACAATGCTATTAAATAGGGGAAAAAGCACAATACAAGGGCTCAGACTAAGAGAGAAATATAGAAAGAAAAAAATATGATTTTTTGTGCACATATATCTTTACAGCGTCCTAATCATTTCTGAAATATTTTTGTATTGAATTACTGTGTGAATATTATCAATGCATGGTAACAGATCTTAAATCAAAAAAGGGAGATATTCGAATGTAGAGGTAGTCCAATTCGAAGGAGGAGTAACAACGCCCATCTACAGACGACTCCAACAAGATAACCAAATACACAACAAGAAATCGTTTATACAATTTCCTATATACGAAATCAGAGTTTTCCATTACAGTGAAGAGAACAACCACAGTAAATCTAGGTATGCGAATTTTAAAACATAACCAAATTCAATTCCAGATAGTTCATATACAGTCATCAAAATTATTGCTCATTAACATTCTATGCAAAAGCTTAAGAATGAACCCAGGTCACGGACTTGGGAACCGTAACAATTACCTACATAAACCAAACCCCGTAAATCCCCAAACCCATTCCTACGACTCGACAGTGGCATTACATGAAAACAGAATTAAGCACAGACAGTGGCTCGAGGCCAACAACAATACCAATCCACACGCTGTAAGACTGAGGACAAGTAAAAAGAACGATGCTACCCGGATTTCATTCGCGATAGTTGAGGGTCCAAGCACCGAAACCCTCGGTCGCTCCACCTGCAGGGGAACCAACAAACGAGAGGCAATTGCAGTGGAAACAGAATGCAGGGAATTAAAATAATTTTTTGAATGAGCAAATACTATACAGGGGTTTCGTTTACCTGACAGACAAGCCATGACCATTGTATACTCGGATTGTCTTCCTGCTCACAAGGAGTCGAAGACGTTGGAACCAGATAGAAAAACAAGTTCAAAGATCTAACTTTAGAAAGATAGCTTACCAGGTAAGTTGGCGGAGGAATCGATGAAGAATACCACCGTTAGGTGATCGAGACTGTGCATGAACCGAATCAGTGCTGAAGAACGAGACCAAGAACGACATAATCATCAACCAACACACAGAGGAAACAATAGTGAAAGCCCAGGTGACAAGTCGAGTAAAGGATGCACAGAGGCAGAGACCCGTTAAAGCCGACACCAGAAAACACAGTAACATTCCAGATACAAGCAGAGAAACAAACCTTACCAGGGTTTCGACAGTTCAACAAACAAACAAAACACTCCCAAAACAAATTCTGAACCAATGGAGCCGTGAAGACCACCGAGAGCATGCAGCTCAAAGAACTCTGAGCAACAAAACCCCGAACCAGCTAATGGAACCCACATTGAAACTATGCATACTACTAGGAACTCATAGCTCAAAGAACCAAGCGGACAAGCCTCGAAAAAATATGAAAGCATCACAGTAAAATCACAGTGAAATCGCAAGGATCGCTAAGAGCTCGTAGAGTGAAGGACCGGGAGAAAACACAAAACCAAATGAACACAAGGGTGGCGAAACCCTATACCAAGGCGGGGTTTTAGAAGTCTAAGAAGGGACACATGTCCGCCCATCACATAACCAACGTACCATTACCGTAGAGCCTTTTAATTAAACATAGATTGAAAATCAAGTTGCATATATCCGAAATCACATCAATTGACGGTACAACATCAAGTGGGGAGTAACGACTGACCCCATCATTCTCAATAGTAGTTTCAATAGTAATAACACAAGATTTATCTCAAACATATTTATTCTCTTTTACCCTTTTAATTAAATAAATTAATTAAAAAATGTCGTAAATGAACAAGTGTCATAGGAATATGAGTTATGTTTTTTTTGGCATTAAGCCATAGCATTTTTTAATTAATAATAATAATTGGATCCTATTTCTTCTTTAAGTTTTTATTTATTTATCTTCTTAAGTTTTTATTTATTTTATAAGTATCTATATAGTAAATTAAGAGTAAATATAAAATGGAATTGAAACTCCATAGTTAAGAGTTTTGTTTCGTGTTTTATTTAGATTTTGAATTTTATATATTATTTTTTTAATTAATAATAATAATTGGATCCATGCTATTCTCATACACACACACACACACACACAACACAGATATATATATTAATATATATATATATATATATATATTATTTATTTTAATTTTTATCTTGACTAGTAATAAATAGTAATAAATGATTAATTAATTTTTCTTTACTATTATTATTATTATTATTTTGTAATTTTGATCTAAATATTATTTTTATTGTGTTATAATTATCTATGTTTGACCCAAATATTTTGTAATGACCAAACAGTTATATGAATAATTTTCTAAGTTACCATGTTGGGTAAATGTGAAAACAGGATTATTACTTTATTAATATTGAAATGTCATTTATTTGAAATTATGAATTAAGTGATATTGTAAGTAACATTGTGAGGAAAAGTTATTTACTTCCTCTTGCTTAATTAACAGAAACGGTTGCCAGCAAATAGGGGCAACCCTAACCACTTTTCCTTACCATAGAAATGGAAAGAGGAAAAGGGGCCTGGGCTGTTAAGGAACAGACAGGGAAAAAGAAAAGAAGAAAAGAAGAAGGCAAAAGGAGAGGGTACTATGTCTGGTGAAGACCAGATAGTATCAGCACTGTTGTGCATCATACTGCACTGCTGTTAGCGTGCATCATCTTGCGGAAGGCAGTGGCCTGCAAGCGAGCTTGGGGGAGAGAATCAAGTCGAAACGACTGATCTCGTGGCTGGGAGGATAACAAGCTCTGTAGGAGTTTCTTCAGTTGAAAAGACAGAGAATTAAAGCAAGCACGGTACAGGTAGGTGAAATGTGGTTACAGTATTAGTGTAGTAATCTTTTCTTCTTAGGGAAAGACTATTGATTATCTGTAAAGTAAGACTCTATTGTTAATCTGTAAGATAGAGCTGTATTATAAAATTTGTAGGAGAATAAAATAAACTGATAGGAAAATAAAATAAAGATGCACAGGGTAATTTATCTATTTTTCCTTTAAAAATTATGACTGCCAGTTTATTCCCCAGTTTAATCGACCAGTAGACGAATACAAAGGCCAGAAAAGATAATAACTGGAATCTTAATGAATATGAAACAGAAAGAAGAATTACACTGTACCATCATCACCGCATGAATATAGTTTGAATGCCATGTAATATACTGTTATTCTGTCCAGATATTATATTAGAAAACGAATTGTAAAATAATTTAGTATTAAGCAACCAACATTCGATACATAATAAAAGATTTATTCACCAGGGATGGAACCAAGGGGGTTTGGTTCCCTGGAATTTAAACGTCCTGGCATTTACCGCAAGGGTATAAGAGACTGGGCATGACATCGCTCAGACTCATCTCCGAAGGAGATAACGGAGTCGGCCGAGACATAAAACTATTGAGAATAATCATGACAAGAAATAAACCATCCATACCTATACAAGTACCATGTAAACATATAGTACACACCGAGTTTTGATAGAACTCTGTCCATAATTTCATTGACAGGAATATATATATATAAAACATAAAGCCGAGGAGCAGAGACAGCATCAATATAAATATATATGAACAACAGTCGCCAGAAACCTGAAGGCATTCTATGGGACAAACCCCATCTCGATAGGTAACAACATTATCGTCATTATAGACTACGCACGCATGACCATAGGGTCGGTGCGATCTAAATAAATAATAGGAGAATACTTCTAAAAATTGAAATAAGAACATGCGGCTAACGTTATCAGGGTAGAGCCCTTGTCAACAATCATATAATAAAACGAACAATTACAGGAGAGTACTGTCGAACTGTGTGAACTCAGAAAATAACATTGATAGACAGATGCAATATAACAGTTAGGGCGATATATATATAAAACAGTCAATGATACACAGTATAAACCCTTAAAGCTCATGCGAAAATAGGAACTTGACATACTCGAGTAATTGTTCAAACTGTGGGTGGTAAAGCCGACTGGCTACTTTCATTACATTTATACAAGTTCAATAACAATGATTCACGGATCTCTCGAGAAGACTCGAGTTGACCCAGGTACCAAACCCCAACCTAGCTTTAAAAAAAACTACCCAGAACCAGACATGACAATATTAAACCCTCAGTAACCAGAGATTCCTTGCCGAGGGCGTCATAACCCGATCAAGCGTCAATGAAGTTCGGTAAGACTCCTGACAGGAAGAAAAGTATCATTCAGACCAAGTTCATGTTTAATGGAAATCGCAAATTCATGGGTTGGGGGTAACTCACCTGGAAATGCGGAGAAACCGTAATCCTGAAACCTCCATCGCCAAACCCTCGCCTCCGGTACCCTGACAAGGTCACAGCGCATAATCTGATTAAACATAGTTAATAAATAAACAAACCATAAGAAAGTTATGTCTCCGTTGCAAAGAAAGGCATCACCGTTACCTGAGAAGAGCTCGGACATTTTCATCCAGAAAGTTAGCTGTAACGACCTCGACAATGGCGGAATGCAAACCAGCGTAGCTGAAGGTATTGGTTCACCGAATAAAGAACTGAGTAAAGGATGCCATAACACAATCGCAGAGGTAACCAGCGGCGGGAGGCACTGCCTCGCAAAGACTATGCAAATGCCGATGAAACCCTAACCCCATTTCCTTTTGAACCGAGACCTGTGAATTATCACCGTCGATTTCCAAGGGACAATCCTGAGCGTTCATACAGGATAGGATCCCGAGGGGTCCTGGGCTGAGTTATGACAATTAATTCCATCAGCTGCCCTGTTTCAAACTCCAAGGACCGTATCAGTGGAAGCGCATGGAGCGACCAGCTGTCCGTCCGGACAGCAAGTGGAGTGTCATACAGGTGAACAAACCCAATTGATTGCCCGGTATTAAATACAAATCCCAGGTGGTAGCGGAAGTGGTAAGGTGACGTGTCCTAAGTGCCAGCTCATGGCTCTCACACATAAAATCACCGAATATAT
>APFE030066516.1:1084-16326 GCA_000404065.3 Pinus taeda
AGATTCATCTTCTTCTTTATCTTGTTTAGAGCCTGATGAATCTTCATCCTTATGCTTTCTAAATTCCCTATACATTTCTTCTACCACAGACTTTATAGCTAGGAAAATATCTATGAATTGAGGGTCTGGCCCCACAAAACCTTCCTCTAACATGGTGTTCCGAGGATAGACTCTCCCAATCTTAGGATTAGTTTCGACCAACTCTCCTTCTCCTAATTTGAGCTTTAATCTAGTGAGCATTCAATAGCTAAACCAACACAAGCTTGTCTAACCTTATAGCCTAAAGCTCTAATACCACTTGATCTAATAATCACCCTATGAGTGATCTCAGTTAAGAATTATTAAATGGATGTATTACAAACTCATGTGTTGGAGTGTGTCTAAGTTATTTAAGCAACGGATCGATCAGATTGCAAATACATAGACACTTGAAATGGAAGACAAGAGAGAAATATAGTAAGAAAATATAAGAACACAAGAAATTAATAAGGAGTTAACCCTATCCTCCAGGGCTACATCTTCGGTCCAGCTTTCAGTGGTGGCCTTCTTTTATTGTGTCTTAAAGCAGAGAATTACAAAGAAGGAGCTCAATATGAGTCTCTTGTCACAGGATAGCTTAGCAGGGTGGTTCTCAGATTTCCCAAGCTACTAGAGTACATAGAATCTTGACCTCACTAGCTTTCTGACCTCTCAAGTCTACAATGGAAGGAGCCCAATGTGGTGCTCGGTCCTGATAGATACCCTTCAGGGATCGCTCGAATTTCTCAAGCCCTCTGGTGCTCGATGCTGCCTTTGGTAAGCTTGGCCCTCTATCTTCCCACTACTTTTTTCTCTCTCTGTCTGCTTTCTCTGTTCTTCCGTGTATATGTTCTGCTGGTCTGTGCATGGCTTTAAAGCCACTCGAGCTCATGGAAGTTTGATTCCTCTTCCAACTCCATCGGATCGCCTGCTATAGCTTCGCTTGGAGTTTCCTGTCTCAACATCATCACCAAACTCATAGGGGGGGCCACTTATCCTCCTGCGAACTGTGCCAGCTTGCCTCATCAGTTCATTTCTTCAGCTACATCATGGAATGAGTCATCCGCCACCTTGGCAGTCAAAGCCAACCTCAAATTCTTCTAAATTACGTCTTAATCCCTCGTTACATCCTATCTTACCGTTAGGTGCGATAACAACCGTTAGATCTGTATCTCCCAGATCCCATGCCATCCGCTCATTTCGCGCGGTTGACTTGCTCGACCGTTAGCGTGCGATGAGTGGCAGTTTTCTCTCTCCTCTGCTTGCCACACATCGGGCGCTGAGTGGAATCACTCTGTTTTCATTGAATTTGCTTATCACCCAGGGATGCCCCCGATGAATACCGCCGGTTTTGAGAGCACAGGTCCTGCCTTAGCCTTTAGCATTTTTTCCCATGGTTTTTGTTATCACAAAACCTAGCCCTGGTAGGCTGTTGATCAGGTAGACTTTGAATAAAAATTTCAAACCTACATTAGGCTGAGGCTTAGCCTCCCCAACCTGAGAGGGCTCTCTCACAAGATTAAATATTTTGATAATGAATAAGGTGGCTAACTCTACCAAACAAATGAACAAGTGTAAGAGGTTGAAACACAATTAGAAAGTATCCATTGGGCTTATGGAGTCAAATATGCTTTAGTATTGACAATAATGTTAGCTTTACATGGAAGTCATGGCATAAGAATTCAACATATGGAGAACACACTAGATACACATAGGACCAATACAGTTTACAAATGTATGAAGGAAATTAGAGTACTGTTAGTGATTTCTAAGTAATCACACATTCACACCACTGTAGATAATAGGAAAAAAACAATACAAGACATTCAAAACATCAAACTCCTTCTGATTCCTAAGAAGCAAAGCCAAATATTGTATTACTAAAACAGAGACTTTACACAAAGCACAATATGAGAGCTTTTCTTAATAATTTTCCAACCCTTGGTACATTGCTCTTTCTCCTATATATAGAGTTCTTTACATAGCTGAGATTCCTCCTCCAGCATGAGGGGAACTCGAATTCCTCTTACTATGACACTTGCTCATACTTTAAAACTAACTATTAATGTAACTGACTGTTGACTAACAGTCCTAGTGACCTAAGACAATTAGGAGTATAAATCCTCATCATGTTGGTTGTAGCATTAATTACAATTAAACTCGTTCTCTGAAAAATGGATTTCTTGAGCTTAGCTGTGGTGATGCTTTGAAACTGCCTGCTAACTCTTGATGCCTCATCCCTGAAATGTTCCTGAAATTTAGGAAGCTGTTCCTATTTTTCTGCTTTGGCCTCCTCAAGGATTTTCAAAATTAATTATCCCCTTTGTTTCTTTTACTTGCATAAAAATGCATTTGATTATTTTGTTTTCCATGTCATGTGTACCTTGCTTCAAAAATACTTCCCTTTGTCCCTCAAAATTTTCCCATCGAATGATAATATGCAGCTATAGCAGTTTCGTAGCGCGCTACGAAACTGCTATGCATTAGGCATCACCTACAACAATTTCATAGCGTGCTATGGAACTGTTGTGTAATTTCAAAAACACAGCTTAGGATCAAAATTTTACTTTCTTGGGTCTTTCTTTTTTCTGCAATGGCCTTTCCAATTGTCATGAAGCTGTTCAAACTGAATATATAGACACCATCTTTCAAGGTAAGCTAAAAGGTAACTCATCATAATTTAGGACTTGGCCTTACTTGCTGTATGATTTCTTTTAGTTAGGATTTCCTTCATGCTGGTTCAGTTGTATCTTCAGATATTTGATTTGCCTCTTCATACTTCTGATTCCAGCTCTCAGTTTTGCATTAACCCTTCTGATGTGTCTTGCTTCTTTAATTGCAGGGACTGTCTAGGTGTAGTATTAAGCATGAAAATTGACCCCTTCGAGTATTGAAATCATTTTATCGTCCCACAGAGCCTCCATTTTATTAAAATGAGCTTCCTTGATTGCATGTTTCCTTGAGGCTTCTCTTAGTTTCGAAATTTCAAGATTTGCCAACTTCAATTTCTCTTTCAACTCTTCAAAACTACACTCCTCCTGTTGAGAAATGGCTACCTTACCTCTGTCATTTTTATGCAGTCGTGATGATGTTTCTGATGAAACCATAGGTCTTTCATGAGGTCTTTTTACCTCCCCTATTTCGCTTGCTTCTGGAAACACCTCTTGTATCTCTTTTGATCACCTCGTTGTAGGTCTTCTTGGCTTAAAAACAAATTCAGAGACCTGATCATCAAATTTGAGCCTTTTAGAGGATTTGGCCCTTTTGATTTTGCCTTTACTTGTTTCTATCAAGTCTACTCGAACCAGAGGAGATTCTTCAATGTCGATTTCCTGCAGCAAATCATTCAAACTTCCCTTTGAAACTGGGCTTCCCTCAGTAATCGTTGTCTTGTCCTTTTCTTTAGCTAACTAGCTCCTGGTTACTCTTCTCTGCACCGTTTCACCTATAAATTTATCTTGTAACACCTCTTTGATATGAGCTTTTCCTTTCTCTGACTGTTGGTGTGTATACTGAATCATAAATGGTCTTGTGGGTTCCTTTACCTGCTTCCTATTTTTTAGCTTCATGAATCTTCTAGACCTTGTTTCTACACGTGGACTGACTGTTGGTTAAGAAACCTTCATAGCCTGAGGACTGAGACTAGTTTAATCCTTGAAGCCTGACATAAACATGAACAAGGACCAATCCCTGTCTATTTTCTGGAGCTCATGCAAAACTATCAACTTGACTAAACCGTTATGAAACAACGAGGTCTCATAGGCTTCCTTCCTCAACTGAACCTTATCACACATTTTGCCTAGGCTATGAAACAAATAGAAAGGCAAATCAAGAGATATCTTTCCAGTGAAATGAAGCAGGAGTTTGAAGTGATAAGAATACACCTTATGATACTGCCCCTCACAAGTGAAATATCTCTGTATGCAGGTAAGAAAATTGGCATATGACTCTTTGACAAAACTCCTGGGCACTGACTTGTTCAAGTCCGAATCAATGAACTCTGGCTTCAAAAATTCCTTGCATGGAGTCATATTAAACTTGAAATTTTTAAACCATCCTTCCTGTCCCCTTGGGATTTCACTGACTACAGATATAACCTCTGGAGAGATGGGTAATTCGAGCACCCCAACTTTAGAATTCAATCCTGTGAAATTTAAAGCAAATTCCTTGGTGACTTGCATATGACCACCTTGAATTTTCTCGCAAAATCTCCAATAGCCAACCTGTTTGAATGCTCGTTCAACTTCACTATTCTTTAGGATAATATCTAAGCCTTTAGGTTCGTTCCTCAAAAACCTGCCTGACCTGTGCTCCGTTCTTTCTGTAGACCCTCCATAGAATTCCTACAACGTGAATATTAAAGAAGGCTACACTATCTCAATTTCGATCATTGCCTCACTTGCAATGGATAAGGAAATCTTCCTCGCTTGATCTTCAAAGAATTAAAATTTAATGCCTGCCAATTTGCTCCTCATGCATGAAACCCAACATAAATCATGACTGTGAATACTTGGCTCTTTTTGAAACTTGCACCCTGAGCGTACCAAGACACCTAATGACTCTAATGATGAGGATAAGCGGTTTAATATGATAGGTGAAGTGTATAAGCTGACAACTAATGATGTAAACATAATGGATTTTGATAGATTTGACATCTGGGTGAGATTTTCTACGAGTCTGCACGAATCCCTGATTTCGTAGCACAGCTAGTGCAAATTCTGGGTTTTGCGCTATGAAAACACCTAGACAGTTTTTTAGTGCATACGAACCTTAAAACAAATTTGATACATGAAATCTATGTGAGTTGAGGGACCAGTGATGAACGAGAACAGAGTGTGGACCTTTATTTAGCTGTGCCACCAAGACTCCTAGGACTTAGACACTAGAGCAAACATGGAAAAACTAAACCTAGACTAACACCTAATCTTTGCAATCAAACTGATGTGAACAATTTAGAAATTGTTTCTTAAGTGATAACAGTTTTCCTGGCTCCCATGCGACCAAGTGCTTGGAGCCCTTCCATTTCAAGGGTTTTTGCCCAGCGATGTGTGATACACTAATCGCGCATCAAAAACTCCCTCTGTTTCCCAATCCGGGCTTCCTAAGGGCTAGTTTTGCCTCCCACGCAGTCTCCATGGGCCTTAGTTAGCGCGCTTTCATCGAGGTCCTCGTCGTTCCATGCTGGCTGCCAACTACCACTGTTTTAGAGGTGTTTTTGATCACTGCTTTTAATTCTTTGAAGTCTGTCCTGACCTGGTGTAGCCATGGTTCTGTTGATCATTCTTTATGGATCCAATTCAGATCACTGGGTCTTAGCCTCCACTTCCTCTTTTCTGCGCTTATCAGCCAGTTGCACCATTCTGAGCTTTGTTTCTTCCTTCTTATGTTGCACAACAGACTTTTCCATTTCCACTGCGGAGCCTACTGGAGTGCGCCAATCTGGCGGCCAAGACTAAGGACTACAAAGATAACATCATTAGTCACTAGATATGGTAAGTTATGCCATATCTTCATGGGGTCCTTCCATGCCCTAATAAAGACATGGTGGAAATCCGCTTTGAATTCTAAAAGTCTCTGCAAACTAGCGTATACAATGGGTGACAACCGTGGCTTGCGATTGATCCCCATCCAGATTCTCATCTCCATCAAGATCCAAAATATCTTGCTTCCTTTTATGCGTTGTGCATCCTCGGTCACCCACAACGAAGCATACTTCGCTGCCTCTGGAAGATACGGCATGACTGAAGGGAATTGGCTGTCTTCTAGCAGCTCCCATGCCACCAATATGATCGACAATAGGAGCCACGCGTAGTGAAACGTCCTGCCCTACTCCTGTGCCTCGCGAAAGCTCACAAGGAACTCACCGCATAGATAATTTGTCTAGTTGAACTAAAATCCTTTAGTGCATTGGGCTGGTAACGCAATCACAAGCACAGGCACCACATCCGCGTGGCACTTCCGCATCACCTTCCCTGCTAATATTTGTGTTGCTACCTTAACTGTAGGGTTGTTAATGTTGGAGATGGCATATCCCCACTTCTTCTTTTCCAACTTAAATTTCTTCTTCATAGCTTCCGCGAGGGCCAACTCACCACCTTTTCCTTCTGATATATTGGTTGGGTTCTCCCTTGAGTAAGGCAGCCATGTGATCCGATGGATCAACTGGTCTGTGACGGGAATGGGCTCCTCCAGCCACAAGCACCCATCATGCACCAAGAAGAGAAGCTACCTAATGACGAAGACAGTCACTGGGGCGTAGTGATAATGCGGTACCCAGAGCAGGTTGAGAAACCTGGCTTTCTCTACACCCTTGAGCCATGCCCGCGGCTCCAATTCAATCATTCCAATAGTCACATCAATCCATCAATGCATTAGCTGCTTAATGGCTAAATGTGGGAATTTCTTGTGATCTGCAAGGTCCTAATATTCAAACTTTAATACAGGAACCCACCGTAAATGTGGCCCCTAAAAAACAATGTCATCCAGGAGCAACGGAGTTTGCAAGGAGCTCTTGCTCTCATCTATGTCCTTTGGTGCTTTGGCTTTGCCCTTGCATGGAGGAACATATTTCAGTAACCTGGTAATAGGGTCTGCACCCTAGGTTTCAAATTCCATTTCCAAATCCTCCTCATTCGCCAGGATTTCATCAGATTCTTTCTCATCTTCTTCCATATGAATGGCCTTCCCCTTTTCCTGCAAAGTGAGCTTGGTCCTCTGTGGGTTTCTTGGTGAGACATGCACCGGGATCATAGCCTGCTTATCCTTCTTTGGTCTCGGTGTTCTTGGTGATTTAGGGACTTCAACTATCACTCCGACACTCTCTGGGGTAGCTTCTACTACCTTAATTTCCTATGGCTTCCTCGGGTGTTGACATCATTCTATTCAGGAGGTCCTGCGTCTCTTTTGGAAATCTCTCAAACGTTGAACTTGCTCTCAAAGCCTCAAAATTCGCAAGGTCCATACAAACCTGATAGTGCAACAACTGAATTTCCAAAATGCCAAGTGTTTTTCGCTGGATAGCCACCTGTGATTTATAGGGATTTTTGAATTCAAATCCAACCATTCCCCCCACATTCATCCCATTAATGCTAGATTGGCGGCAGCTTTTCAAGAATCTAATCCATAAATTTCACCTTAAATGCCTGCTGCCCGCTCCATTTAGCCATAAACTGACCATCAAATTGTGAACAGTGACTTTAACAGTCACTTTCTGGTAGACCTGCGCGCTATTTCCATGAGTAACACGGCTGCCTTCATGTTGTCGCGGACCTTGTGACACTTTGCTACTTCGTGCAGTTCTGAAATCGCGTAGCTCCCCAACCCAAGCAGTGTATTTTATAGTCTCACACCTCCTTTTAGCTACCTGGAGCACTAAGATTGTGCTTCTCTCACATAGTCAGATGGCTGGCCCACCTATGTATGGCTTCAATCGACTTCCATTCACCTTTCCTGGGAAGGGATCTCCATTCAACTTAACCAACTGGACCACTCCTCCATTGGTAATCTCCTTAATAACATACGGCCCTAACCAGTGCATCCTAAATTTTCTAGGGAATTTATCAAACTTACTATCATACAACAAAACCAAATTGTTTACCTTGAATGTGCGTAGCTTGATGTGTCGATCGTGCCATGCCTTTTCATACTACTTTTTGACCTGTTAGTGAAATCCAACCAAAAATCTCTCTTCTTCAAGCTCATCCAATTGCACAAGCCTCTCTTCCAGGGCTCTGCGATCCATCATACTTGTGAGTGCTGCTATGCGTAGACTAGGCATGATATATTCCATAGGCATTACAGCATCCACACCATAGAGAAGCCTAAAAGGGGTTTGTCTTGTCAACTTTTTGCATGTTGTTTGATAAGCCCACAATACTAGAGGTATGTGTAGGTCCCAATCACTTTTCTAGGCATTGAAAACCTTAGTCAGTGCATTTTCAAGCACTTTGTTAAATGTCTCCACTGTCGCATTAGCCTGTGGGTGACACGGTGTGCTCTTTTCGTGATATGCCTAAAATTATTTCGTTAGCGCGTTGATCGTCTCATTCAAGAAGTGCGTGCCATGATCACTCATCAAGATCCTTAGACATTCGAATCGTGTCAATATATGTTCAAATAGGAAATTTTTAGTCGTCACACCGTGCAATCCTTCACCAGCTGCACTTCTCCCCAACGAGTCAAGTACTTCGTCGCAGTGATACTGTACCTCACTCCTGTCTTCCCTTGGGGCTAAATGGGTCCCACAAAATCTATTGCCCACTTTTCAAAGTGTTGCAACATCATTTGTGGATTTAAAGTCATTTCATCCCTCCATGATTGCCTCCCTATTCTTTGAAATACATCACAGGCCTTGCAATATGCTTTTGAATCCTGATGAAGGGTTGGCCACCACAACCCAATGCATAGAATCTTCTGTGCAATTTCTCTACCTGCATAATGTCCTCCTGCGGCACCCCCATGAGCATCCGCAAGGAAGCTTCTTCATTCAAACTCAGGTACATACTGTCACAATATCTCATCAATCCCCATCTTGTATAGATGCCCAGTAATGATAGCATCCTTCTAGTGTAGTTCTTGTTGTTACGAAGTGTATTATATCTTCGAAATGACCATCTGCAACATGCACTGCAAATAGTTGCACATCATGCAATCCTTCTTCCAAGTTAGTAGGTTCCTCCCCTATTTCGATGTGTGACAAATGGTCTAGTCCCATGTTCAATCGTCCAAGCTTCACAACAACTGCAAAATCGTACTCTTCGAACAATAAGAGCCATCTGCAGATTCGCCCCCCCAACATAGGCTTATTGACTAGGCACTTTAGCACAGATTGATCCATATACATATTAAAGTGGCCTCCTAGCAAGTAGTGTCGATACTTCTAGAGCGCATACACCATAGCTAGCCCCTCGCGTTCAGTGGTAGAATAGTTCTTCTCTGCTTTGGATAATCTGTGGCTTGTGAATGTGATAGGGTGGTCTAAACCTTCTCCGCCATCCTATGTTAGTACTGCCCCAAGCGTTATACATGACGCATCAACATGTACATGAAACTCTTTCTTCCAGTTCAAGAAGACTAGAATCAGTGGGGTAACCATCTTTTCTTTCAATATACCCAAGATTTTCTTACAATCATCATTCTAGCAGAATGAGACATCCTTCTTCAACAATATTTGCATTGCCACATTGATCTGGGCATAGGCTTTGATGAACTTTCTGTATTATCCTGTATGTCCTAGAGTAGCACGTAGCTGTTTCACACTCCTTGGTGCTTCCAAGTTCAGAATCATTGCGATCTTCGTGGGGTCTACCATTAGCCCTTGTCTGCAAACCACATGCCCCAATAGGTTCCCAAATGGAATGCAAAACAAACACTTCTTGAGGTTGAGTGCGATCTGGTATATTCGACAGGTATCCAACATCAAGTGCAAGCTCGCTACATGGCGCTTAACTAGCCCAAATACAGTCCAATCATCAAAACAAACCTCCAGGAACTTATGAATAAATTCCTTGAATGTCATGACAACCACGCGTGAAAAGATAGTAGGCACATTCTTCAACCCAAACAGCATTACAGTGTATTGAAAACAACCCCACTCAGTCATGAAGGTTGTCTTGCTCCTATCCTCTGGTGTGATTTTGATTTGGTGGTACCCAGATAACCCATCAGTGAAGGAGTATGCTTCCTGGCCACCTACATTGTCCATCATTTCATCCGTGAACAGAGTTGGGAAAGGATCATGCACACAAGCATCATTTAGTTTTTTGAGATCCACGCATATCCTTATTTCATCCTTCTACTTCTTCTCTTGCACCACCATTGGGCTTACCCAATATGATTCTTCCACTGGCTCAGTGATGCCTGCTGCTAGCATTTTTTCTATCTCTAAGCTGACCTTCTCCTTGTATTTCGGATTTAGGCGATAAGGCCTCTACTTAACTGGGTTCACGTCGGGTTTTAAAGTGATCTTCATCACTCCTAGATCTCTGATTATTCCTTTAAGATCCATAAACTTGGTAGGGAATAAGTCCTTGTATTCGTGGAGAAATTAAGTGACCTTATCCACTGCCGCGTCATCCCAGTAGTCTCCAATCTTCACGAATTTGGGTTTTGCCTCCATACGAATGTTCACGTGTTTAGTTCTCACTGGCACGGTTATATCAGGGTTCTCAATCTGTGGTCCTTGAACCTCAGGGTGGGCTTCTGTTTCTAGAATGTTAATCTTTCGCGGATCTTCATCCTCCTCTTCAGAAGTTACATTATAACATTCCAGCGCGTGACTCAGTTGAGTAGCCCATTCAGGCTGAATCAGGTCTAAATGATCTTGCGGTATCCTAAAGATGGTTTCTTTCACCTCTTGTAGCGCTTCATCAATACTGTTAAACCAATCCTCAAAACCGAATGTCATCATGAATCCTTCACACAAGATTTCACTTGTCCCATGATGGAGCTCTGTTTCTATATACCAATTCATTGGGATAACATCCAGGGTATGATAGAACAAGTGCACCCACTCAGGTTGTGGATTTCTCCATAAGCCTACATCTATTTGGCCAGATGCACACATGGATCATCCTGACCATCATATTTGTTTGTGAGCCACATCTCAGGCTTCCAAAATTGTGCTCTCATCATCCTCCTACATTCACACCAATCATCAAAGCTTCCCTTGCGCATACCCCACCATCTTGCGAGCGTAGCGCGCAGTGCCCAATCTAAGGCCTGGAAGTGTTTCTTTTTTGGAACCTCTCTTTCAAATGTATCCAAAATGGTATCTACCTCATTTACACCATCATAATTAGGTAGATTTCTTACCTTTGAAGACACAAAGTACAATGACCGAGTCACCATGTTGCAATTCAACGTAGTTACTTCATGTAACCAATTTTGCTAGTGTTCTATTTCTTCATCGGAATTCAAAGTGTAGGAACTCTTGTGCTCCCATGTAATCCATCCATCCGTGGTGGGATTTACCCAGTCTTGGTCTCACGTCGTTATCTTATAGATGCAGTCCAGATCATCATCACTCACATAATCGAGGACTGGTTCCATATAGAGTGATCCTTCAGTAGGATCCAGGGGTATTATTACGTGCAGTGATTTCTTCTCAAAGATCATCTTTCGCTTCTTCAGACTGATTACCCCATTCATATCAGTAGCCCAGTCAATTCCTAGGAGTGCAGGGTAGGTATTGCTGTCATTTACAATCTCTATTACTTCAAAATATGCCAGTGCGCTCACTCCCTCAATATCCACAGTTAGCCCCTGCAACTGTCCCATGGGTATGATTTTCTGCTCATTCGCCATCCTTAGCTGAATCGGAGACCATTGCAGCACAGGTCTCCCCATTCACTCCCAAGTCTGCTTCGGCAAAACATTCACATCTAACCCTAGGTCCAAAATGACCTAATCCATTTCATATTCTCCTATTTTTGCAGTCAGTCGCATCTCCCGTCCCGTCCTTGTTTTATTCTTGCCAATTTTCATACTACGCACAACTCACCTGGTGCGGTCCTATCACATATATTGATGAGTTCTTGTAACCCTTTCACAGCCTTACTATCGTGCGGTAACTTCATACAAGTTTCCAAGAAAGTAGTGAGCATAGAAAATTCCATCTCCAGCTCAGGCTTATCCTTGCTTCCTGAAGTGGAGGCCTCAATGAAGCTCTTCTTAGCTTCCATGAAGGCTTCCCGAGTACGCTCCAAATCAAACTCAACCTCTTTTGTCAAGGCCTTGCGAACCCATGTACTGCCTTTTGGTTGTTTCCCCTTGTCATTTCCCATCACGATTCCACTCCGGAGCACTATAATTATGTTCAGATCTTCTTTACGTGGCTCAAACCTCATCATCTGTAGGTTCTGAGTCAGGGAGGTGGTAGCGCCCCTTTGTCACGTATCCTAGCTATCAGCATAGGACAATCTTCCATATCATGATCAAACAACGTGCAATACTTGCATGACGGATGTATTGGATTAGTGCAATCGCAGGCATAATGTCTTGGTCCTCTGCAATTGTAGCAAATCAACTGTCCTCGACCTCTACCAGGTCCTCTTCTGCCTCGGCCTCGTCCATGCCCTTGAAATCCTATCTATGCCATCCCTAAATTTTGGTCAAGGGGTCATGTTTCAGCCTAATCCTATAGGCAAGAGTTCTATCCATCATCAATTGATAGCTCCTACAAGTATGCTCGTCATCTCCTACCGACCTACAAAAGTTGCAGAACAATTGTTGTGGTGCTTGCACATACTTCTGTAGCAAGTGACACTTATCCATGGCATGTTTTCCAGCTACCTGACAAATAATGCACCATAAAGCAGGTATCACGCTAGGTCCTGCTTGAGCTTCCGGCCTTAAAGGGATCGGTCTTCCTCCTGCAAGGTAATTTGCAAAGACCGGGCAATGGTCTTTATTGTGACCCTGACTCTTGCATTTCAAACACCATACCTCTTCGTGTACCTCTGGCTGAATCGTCCTGTCCTACTTCAGACTTTGCGTCTCAAGGCACAGATTTTTTAGTTGCGCATGGATCTGCTGGACTCCTATATTAGGATCCTGCATTAGAGTCTCATGTAGTCTCATGGCAATATCCAAGGCCTCTTCCTTAGTTGCTATCTTTTGCTGCAAGAACGCACTCCTTAAGTGTGGTAGTAGCGAAGCCACAAACCACTCACGATGCTATCCATCTGTCAAATTCATGTTGGCTTCACGGATTGTATATTTCAGCCTCTAATCTAGTTCCCAAGGCATCTCGCCTAGTTGCATCGTGATCTCTTTGAATCCCACAACTAATTGTGCCTCAGATTTAGGCCTGTTAAATTCCCTATTTAGTGCTACTTGGATTTCTACTACTCCAACACTCGAGTTATCGTTAGAGTACTTAATATAACATGTTAGCATGTGATCCTGCAGAGCACTAACCAATGTCACTTTCTTTATATGATCATCTGTAACACCTTGAGCTTCCTATACAGCCCTCAGAACGAACCAGAATTGGTCTGGGTCCTCATTTCCCAAGCCTTTGAACAAAGGCAACTTCACTGTATTCACCATACTGAATTGCAGTGGAGGTGAAGGTGGTACGGGTGAAGTTGGAGGTGATGGCGGTGAAGTCAGAGGTGGTGTTTGCGGGAATCCTTGCCTTATCAACTTAATAGCTCTTCGTGGAGAAACCTTCGTTGTTCCTTCTTCATCCCTTCGTGGAGGTGAAATCAAGGGGCTATAGTCTGGACCCTTATTTCCTTCGTTTCTATAACATTTTCCGCTTTGCATAGTCCCAAATGTCAAGGTAGTTGCATAACCTGTTTTTCGCACAACATAATTTCAATCTAAGTATTCAAAGACTTTATGTACTTCCCTCACAGTCCTTTGAAAAAGCGCTGCTCTGCCTCACTATAGCTGACTGAGGTGTAGACTACAAATTCAGTCCCAAATCCTCCTATGACGCAATTGAGCCAATGATCGATAGTGTGGGTGATCTTATCCTTTGATGCTTCCAACCTTCGCACTAGATCTGGGGTCCACACAATAGGACCACCAAGTTTCCACCTTCCTTGGCCATCTGCTAGCTTCACGATCCCCTCGTACAACTCAACTAGAAAGGAGGTGAAAAAGATTTATGGATCTCCATATACAGGTATCGGTCCAACCACTATTCTTTTGATAGTCACGGGTTTCTATTTTCTTGTGCCATGAACTCGTGGATATTTCTATCCAACTAGTCTCCAATATCCTTCTTAGTCAGATTCCAATGATACAACATCACACATCTCTTATGAAAATTCTGGTCTTGCAATGGAACCATTTGTTGGCTTGAGGGGGCCTAACCCAGGTTCAGTGTTAGTTAGCCAAATAAATCCCTACACTACTGGACCTTTCGGTATCATCCCATGGAGCGCGAACTGAAGTCTCACCCGAAGCAGTATAGGGGGATGCTAGAACCAAGTTTCTGCACCCTCGAGATGGATGTGATGTTGGTTTATTCCATCTATACCTACCTTCATGCAGGTTTCTTAGCCCTCAGTTCCACTCTTTAGTACCTTCGCAAAAGGGCACAACTGGCTTTCGCACAGCCCTAACCTATGGCTCAGGGACATTCGCGCTACTAGGGCAGCAGACTGTGACATCTCCCAAACTAGGCTAAGTGTCTTACTTATCTTATACCAATCTTAGTTAGGTTCGTGTAAATAGATGTTCTTATTTGTGTTCACTTAACCAACACATTTAGATACATTCACACATCATATAAGCATTATAAGTGAAATTCATACCCAACATAACAAGATGCATAAATAGGAAATAAAGATGCAGAAATTGTAGAATACTTCTCTTTATTGATAATTCCGGACAATTACAAACTCGACCCGCCTTGCGCACTCAGTTGCAGGGGTCCATGCACTCAGATGTAGACTTCTAGGCCTCTGCACACTCAGCTTCAGAGCCTCTACCTATGTTACAACCCAATCTTAGACTTCTACTTGAGAGTTATCTCTCATACATCATATCTTCATTCTTCCTTTATTTTGATTCTTCTAACTACTTAGAGCTTAGCTCTTTTTATACAATCCCATGGTCCTATCCCATGGTCCGGGGAACATGGGTAGATCTTTTACAGCCGACATTACATTTCCAAAATAAATGCGAACAACCCTATGACTCTTTAACACCTACGCGCTCCGCGACCACAAAATGCGAAGTCCTTACACTTGGATTTCAAAATTTGACCAAAATATGGGCTTTTAGCCCCAAAACAGCTCTTGTGGGATCCTGCGCCCAACAATAACCCATAGCCACCTTGAGTGAGACTTTGACCTTCTTACGGGTCATTGCCGAAAGGGTCAGTGTCTGAGGGTTTTGTTGGTGCGAAGTACAAGTCAAACCTAGGTGTTACACTGAAATTTGTCACCATGACTATCTGCAGTTAATATGGCTCCGTCAATAGTCATATTATCCTCCTTGTCAAGCCTTATACCTCTGCTCTTCATGTCAAACTTCAAAAAAGAGAGAAAGTCATTAAAAATCATGTTTATCTCTGGGTACGCAGGTTCTTTGTACCTTGCCTGCGTGTATGCATCCCAAGCTCATTATACCTGCGTACTAGTACGCTCTGTAAGTCAAGGGATGGGTGCGTACTCCTGTAAAGGTCAAAAGGCGTGAGTTTCATCTTAAAAAAGTTACTTGTAGTCACTTCTAGAGCTTTCTAGAAGAGTGTTTGACGTGTATTGAGC
>APFE030066524.1:0-12036 GCA_000404065.3 Pinus taeda
CATTGATGGAAACATTATTGCCATTTCAATTTCTCCCTGTTTAACATCAATGGAAAATGGGGTGGCCAAGTACTCCTCCTTATGCTTTTACCATTTTAAAAATATATATTGAAAACCTAAGTAAATTTCTATATGTATTTAGCACCTGTGTAGATTGAGGACATAATTGAGTGCAATCACATTTTACGGGTTGAGATATATTTATAACCACATATACCATTGCATCCATAACAACTATATTAATTACAACTTACAACTATCACAACTACATTAATTATTACTGCACTCATTCCTTTTCATCAACAAATGGATATTATTGCATTATGTGTGTGTGTGTGTGTGTGTGTGAGAGAGAGAGAGAGAGAGAGAGAGAGAGAGAGAGAGAGAGAGAGAGTATAAACTCTTCAGTGAATTTTATAAAATATACATTTCCAACAACGTCAAATTCACATTTTTGGGTTACACCTTTTTTTTTAACATCATCGGTTTCTATATTATGATTTGAAAAGAAAAAAATAGGCATAGACTGCTCCCATGTGGTACATAATTAGCTACTATGTGGTGCTGGGAGAGTAGGATTCACAACAGAATACTCCACGGTCCTGCCGCTTAGGCTTTGAAAAAAAAAACTAAACTGAAGTATATCCTGACGAATTGAAACACTAAAAAACAACATTTGCAGAAAATTATTAATCAATATTGAGATGGTTCATGTGCCTGGCTATTATAAGTGAAGAGAAGCCTGATATGCTTGAATGAGTGCCTGGCTGATTCGTGCCGATGTAGAAGAAGAGGACAAGCCCTGTAAATGTGAGAAGCCCGAGGTTCGATCATGATAAGTTGCTCTTGGAGACGCTGTTGGATACACTGCTTTTTGAATGCTGCAAGAGGATTGTGCAACGATAAGGGAAGGTCTCTGAGGGAGAGTTGACCATAGATTCCAGAGGAAGGGGGGATTCTGAGGCAAAAGACAAAACCAGATCCACAGAGACCGAGCAGACCAGCTTGTCAAAGTAATAGGGAGGGAAAGAGGGAGGATTAATGAAGAAAAGGAGCTCAGAATGGCGTTCTTAGGGAAAAAGGATGAAATTGCAAGGGGAAGGGGGAGATCTTGAAGGTGCAGTAGGGAAGCAGGGGAGAGATGGCCTGATGGAAGGAAATAGGGCGGTCGCTTGACTAAGATCTCGTTCAAGTGGATTTTCTGGATGCGCTAGATCCCTCTGTGCATCTTAGTCATGAAGAGAGTTTTGTGATTCTTTAATCTTTCCATCATGCTCGGATTTACAGATTTGTTGCAGCACTGATTGAGGAGAAGGGTGTTCACTGTCACGAAAAATGATGGTAAGTCTCCACGCCATTGCAGGCTAGACAACCCAGGGGTCTGGCATATGCCTTGTTGGCCTGTACGTCAGCAGTATTGTTTAACTTGCACAAAATATGATAGAATCGTAGGTATTTCATGAGATGAGCTAGGATGTGGCAACGACTTAAAATCTACTGGAGGAAAACATTGAAAGGATCTCTCTTCTAAGCCATTGAACTAATAACCAATGTCGAATGACCAAAGATGAAGGCTGCATCAATACCGAACTTTCCAAGTTGAATAAGTCCTTGATAAAGGGCCAGGGCTTCTGCCCTGTTGTTGGAGATATGACCGAGACCCCATTCATATGAAAGAACATTGTCCCCATTAGCAATAAAGATTACTCCTCCAGCCCCTGCAGCCCCAGGATTTGAATTTGATGCCCCGTCGAAAAAAAGACAGTACCTGTTGCAGTTTTGGATCCAAGCTGCAAACTCATTTTCTTTTAGTCTAATTTTCCAATTTTGTTTGTTACTAACAATGTTGCCTATCTATCTGCTATTTTTTTTGTCCAACAAGTGTCCAATGAAGCTTCGTTCTTCCACACTGAGATCAATAATGTCTATGTTCCTTTGATTCTTGGCTGATATAGTTTCAAGGGTGAGACCTTTTGCTTTGTTGTAGAGACTTCTGATAGTCGAACCCTTGTCCTTAAAAACTTTTTGATTACAAGCCAGTTAGACATTCCATAACATGGTGTAAGGGAGAATATCCCAGACCCTCTTCGCTATTTTATTCTTCCTTCACTGCCAGGGATAATTCTTTTTCCACTTGTGAAGAATTTATCCTATGGTATTTTGGTTGCTCCATGGAATTTGATTGTTTTGAGACAAGTTTTTCCAACATTCAATAGCAAATGGATAGTCAGTGAAGAGGTGATGGATGGATTCCTCAGTAGCCAGGCAGTTAGGACAATGTGAGGGACCATTGATACCACGCTTTTGCAGATTTTCAACCGTAAGAGTTTTCCCTTTGAGAAGTGTCCACTTAAAAAATTTGATTTTTGGAAGGGCCTCAGACTTCCAAACAGCCTTACAATGGTTCCAAATTGGCATGGGATAATTGTTGCTACAGATGAATTGGTGGGCAGCCTGAATTATATAAAAGGATCCTGAAGGGTCCCATCTGAACCCATCTAAAGCATGTTTTTTGACAGGGGCTATACTATGCAGATGAGGTTGGAGGGTTGTCAGGCTAGCTTTGTATTCATTGGGTATAACTGGGAAGGACTAAGCAGACCAAAGAAGGGATGAAGGGTCCCACTGAGAGATCTGATCTAAATGATGGATACCAACTCTTTCAAAAAAGGAGAGGATAGGATTGACTCCTTCTTGCATGTTGATTGGTTTTTGTCCCATGATTTTGTCAGCTCCGATGTTGATGCTTGCTCCTCGCTTGGGGATTTTGGAGGTATTTTGGGCAATTATAGGGATAACTTTTCTACATAAGCGCCAGATTTTGGAAGAGTCTCTATTGGGGATGTCTTGATCAAGGAGTTGGTGCTTGGAAAATTTAAATATTTAATTTCCAGAACCCTTTTCCACCAGGAAAGAAGGCCGGTTATGAGTCTCCAAACAATTTTTCCTCCAAAAGCTAAGTTAAGGAATTTGGGGGATCTAATGCCAAGACCAACTCAATCTTGGGGCTGTATTACTTGCTTCCAATTGATCAGATTGAATTTATTTCTTTCATTTTTCCCTCCTTGCCACAAGAATTGGCGAAGGATACCTTCCATTTTATGGTGAAAGGAGGCAGGGGATTGAAGAAGAGTAAATTGGTATAAAGGCAAAGAAGACATACCATATTTAAGAAGGGTGAGATGACCAGCTAGGTTGAGCCATATGGAGCCCCACTGTTGAACTTTCCTTTTCATCTTAATAATTATAGTATCCCAGATTCCTGCCTTCAAGGGCCCAGCGCTGACAGGAATGCCCAAATATGAAAAATGAGTCCATTCATAATTGCATGAGACCCCAAAGGTTGCGGAAATATTATGGAGAACTTGTGCTGATGTATTCCAACCATAGATACAACTTTTTTGCTGATTAACCAGATCACCGGAATTATTCATGAATTTGTCCAGGAGGGCTTTGAAACGCCTGGCTATTGTGATAGAAGCCCCTTCAATTAGTAAGGTGTCATCTGCGAATTGTGAATGATTTATATTCTTGACTCCATTGCCAAATTTTATTCCTGTTATGAGTCCAACCCTCCGATTGAAGTCCAGTGCTCTGCTAAAGGAATCATCCATCAAAATAAAGAGATAAGGTGAAAGAGGGCAGCCTTGCCTTAGACCACGGGAGGATTGGAATGCTTCACCAGGTCTGCCATTTACGAGAGGGGTGATCCATGGCCCGGTGATGCATGCTTTGATGAGATTAAGAAAGCCAGCATCAAATCCCATCTTCTTCAAAGCAGCCAAAAGAAAAGAGTGTCTCACTCTATCAAAAGCGTTGGCCAAATCAAGTTTGAGAATAAATCCTTTCTTGTTCCTGGACCGACTCGAATGGATGGCTTCTTGAACTAGGAGGACGGAGTCAGCTATCTGTCTATTGGCTAGAATCCCCCCTTGATTTTCATAAATGAGAGATGGGAGAAAGGGTTTAAGGCGAGAGGCAATGATTTTGGATAGGATTTTGTAGGAAGAGTTACAAAGGGATATAGGACGGAATATGGCAAATGAAGAGGGACGGTTTTATTTGGGTATGAGGGCCAGATGAGTGGTGTTAGTGTAACCCCCTATTTTGCACTTTCACTGGATCCATTTTAACATTTTTATCAGATCGTTTTTTATGGTTCCCCAATATGCTCAGTAGAAACATATGGGAAACCCATCAGGGCCTAGGGCTTTGTCTGGGTAAAGAGTCCATATTGATCTTATCACTTCTTCCCATCAATATCTTTAGTTAAACTATCATTTGTTTTCTTGCTTATCCCTGTAGGAAGATGCTGCAATAGCTCAGTATAGTCCTCTTGTTCTTTAGTTTCAGTAAGGAGGTCTCTAAAGTGTTCTGTTGCTACCCTTCGGATGACATCCCGATTTACTTGCCTATTACCTTCAACATCTAGAATGGAGCTTACGTTGTTTCTTATTTTCCTAGCTGTTGTTTGCTTATGGAAAATGGTTGAGTTCTTGTCTCCCCCCTGCAGCCACAATTGCCTCAATTTTAACCTCCATTTTAATTCCTCTGCTATTTTTACCTGACACAACTATTAATAGAGGTCGCTCTCCTATTGTTTTCTCTCTTGGAGAGGCCATACTCCTCAATTGCTCTTTGAGTGCCGTTAAGACTGTTTTTAATCTCCTTTTTTTCCTTTTCTGGTTCTTTATAGCTTGTTTTGGCCCATTCTTTAATTGCCTGTTTTGTTCATTTTAATTTGGTTTCCCAGATGAAGCCAAGGGACCCTTCAACGTGCTGACTCCAAGAGCTAAGGACGATTTCTGCTACTGCTGGTATGTCATTCCAAAGGGAGCTATACCTGAAAGGGATGGGTCCAAGATTACTGTGATTTTCCAGCGTGAGCGTGATTGGGAAATGATCTGATGCTTGACATGTTAATACACTAGCATATCCAACAGAAAACGTGGAAAGCAGCGAAACATTGATTAGAATTCTATCTAATCTCTCCATAATGTTACCTGCACCAATCCTGCGATTACTCCATGTGTATCTTCAGTTTTTTGGTACAATGTCCATAAGCTCGTGTTCCTGCATGATATTTTCTAGATGCGCTCTGTAGGGATCTGAAGTGAAGCTGCCTCCTCTCTTTTCGTTGGCATGGAGGATAAGGTTAAAGTTGCCTCCCAAGATAATGTTAGAATTTTCTTCTTCATCAATGTTGGCTTTCAGATCATGCCAACAACTATCCTTGTCTCTAAAATGGTTGGGCACATATATGTTGTAAATGATTATAATTTGCTTGTCTTCTTTATTTTCCAAGGCTGTTTTGATCCATTGTTGGTTGATGATTTCCGAATCACAGTTCCATATGCACTGATTCCAAATTGTGGCTATTCATCCTAAAGCTCCTCTTGCTTCACTAGTGCTACCTTTAAACTGTCTATGTTGTTCTATAATACCATTCATTTCTCGCTGACCTTGCTTTGTTTCTGTTAGCAAAATAATCTCTGGTTTCTCATAATGTATAAGGTCTCTAAGGGCTGCTATCGTGGAGGGGTGCTCAAATCCCTTGCTATTCCAAGGCAATATTTTCATCATTAAAATTGCAATGTTCGGGGTGGTGCTCGCCCCCCTCGTTCCTTGGTATTTGTTTCTTTATCATGTTGACCCAGGATGTAAGTTTCTATGGGTGTCTGAGTTCCCATAGCTATATCTTTCTGTGCATTCTCATCACGGTGCTGCTTGGCAAACTTCCTACCCAGACCAGGCTTCTTATAAGAGTCGCTAGATCCTCCATGGTCTTTGGAAGAACTCATGGTGATTCTATTGATAGGAGGATCCAGAGGGGGCTGAGAGGAGATGATCAAGGGCAAGGAGGATTTGGAAGAGCTCTGAGGAAGGCTATCAAGGGAGGGAGGATCTTGGGGGTGGCTTTCAGGGACAGAAAGAATAGAGAAGGGGTTAGATACAGAGGGCAAAGGAGGGGAACGAGGAGAAGGTTTGGAGGGGGTAGGAGACGAGGGGGAAGGGTGGACTGCTACAGAGGCCAGAGGGCCAACTTCAGGGGGTACTTTAACCAGGGAGGCCGATTTCTTTTTTTTGAAAACTTCCCATTTTTCCTCTTGTGGATCATTCTCTACATTAATAAGCTTAGTATATCTGTTTGTGAAATGGCCATATTCGTAATATACCTTGCACTTGAACGAGATCTGCTCGTAATCCAGCTGCTGAATGTGGCTCCAATCATTCATTTTGATCTTGATGGCTTCAAGGAGGCCTTTTCCAAGGTCCACTTCAACGCAAATCTAGGCATAGGCTTGCATGTTGTCTTTAGGCTCGCTTCGATCAACATATTTGCCAACAATATTCCCCATGGCTCGAACCGATTCGTCCCCCCAACAGTGAAGGGGAAGATGAGGGAGCCAGACCCAAACCAGTACAGCACCGGGGACATCAAGCTCAGGATCGAAATCAGGGGTCCATTTTTTGAGATACAGGCCCCTAGAGTCCATGAAATAGGGCTCATTTTTGAAAATTAAGTCCTTATCTTCTTTGGATTCAAAATTAAATGTGAAGTACCCTTTCTCGCAAAATCTAATGGATATTTTCCCTTGTATCTTATCAGACCAGTTCCTCTCAACCCATCTCTGGATGGTTTTTGGAGAGGGCCAGAGACCCGTGAACTAACCTATGAGTCCTTTTTCTGCCAGCGACAGAGCAGCCATACGAGGAAGGGCTAGAGGCAAGAGAACTTCTTGAATACTGTCTAGCTTCTTAACAAATTTTGAAATAGCAGGCCAGGGGCACTGAGGAGGCAATGATTTCACTAAATCCGAAAACGTCTGTTGGATGTTGGCCCCCTCTAGTGGAGCCTTCGGAGGGGCCATGAACGAAGGATGAATGCCCGAACGACTGCGCAGCAGGAAACCTAGGAGGCAGCGCAGCAAGATACAATAAAATTAAGAATTGAATACTTTTTTGGGTTACACTTATTCATATAACAAATTATAATATTTATTAAATCAAATTGATAAATTTTATTATGTTTAATCAATTTATTATTTAAATTGTATTTATAATAAATTTATTATCTAAATTATAACATTGAAAATCTGAATCATATTAAAGCCTTATTTTTAAGTTACCAAATTATAAAAATAAGAATATGACAATTTCAATTGCAAGTGGGATAGAGTCCTTTTTTAAATTTATACACCAAAACACTAGAAATTCAATGATAAATTAATCCGCACCATCGTTAATTACCTAATAAAATGTAATTAGTAATTAAATTTGGTTATTTTTTTTAAACTATCGAACTTAAAATTTTAAAGTTTTCATATCATTATTGATATTACATAAATTTTCAATTTTCCAGCTTTAAGACTTGATGGAGCTTTAGGGCTCGATCGAGATCCTAATGTGGGGTTACATAGGTGTTCGATTGAGAGTTATTTTTAACTCTCAATCGAGATATTCTTTTAGTGCTTGAGGAGCTTGATCAAGAACTTTAAAGAGGCTTCATCGAGCCATCGCTTTTTCCACCCAAACAAGCTCTCTCTTGCCAAAAAGTGTAACAGAACTCCATGCTTTCAACCGGTTACTGAGTATATTTGTAATGATGAGTTAGAACATTGTTATTTGTGTTTGGTTACTATTTTTTAATTATCATATGAATAAATTTAGCAAGAAAATGTATATGGATGTTGACATGGTGTTAGGAAGGGTAGATATTTTGAGGGACATAACTTTGTGTTTAGAGTTTAGAATTGGATGAAATTTGTATCCTTGGAAATATTTTAAAAACTAGAAGACAATGGTGATCTTAGAAATGAAATTTAAGGTGGCTGAGGAAAGAGGAATTTCAATAAAACCATCTCCATAAAAAATGTTGAAAATAGTAACAAGAAATGTTAAAATTAGAATCCAGAAATTCCAATATAATTTGTCCTTGAATTAAATTGTGAATTAAAATTGTAATTATTTTGTCATAGCAACTTGTAATAGTTAAATAAGTTAATCTGACTTAGTTAACTTATGAATTTCAAGTTGGAATTATTTTGGAAGTCATGTATATGTTCTTCCTAAGTTTTAGGGGTCTGGGATGAGTTTAATTGTGAATTATAATTAGACAACTCAGTTTAATAAGTTATGTTCAGTTAAATTAGCTCCAAATTGTTTGTAGAACTAATAGAGAGTTAACAGTGAGTTGATGCACTAGTGCATCCACAAGTGTCACTCTAGTTAACTGAATATTCCCTCATTAGAAACTCATGCATGTCAGTTCAAAGAAAGACCTAGTTGAGACTATAGTGCAGGGATAGTATACTATTAATTGTATGATTTACTGAGTTGTAAATATCATGCATGCAATAAAAGAAGGACCTAATTTTGGATTGCGTAGTTATGAATGAGGAATTCCCCTTAAAATACGGGTTAACTATGTTAGGAATAGTTCAAAGAATTAGAATCTTGGAGGCTAGGACATTTGGCTAAGTATTGGCCAAAGAAAGTCATCAGGTGGAGGATAGGAAATACTTGTGAAGGTTAAGCTTAAGGTTGAGCACAACATATTATATTCGTATGAATTCTTTCACCAAAGGGCACAAGGAAATATCAACTTGGAGGGCAATAGAGGAGGCTAAGGTTTGGCTTGAGCTTGACTGTTAGCTGGGAGAGTGATCATAATGAGTGTTGGGATTGTTCTTGTGAGAACAATAATTGTATTATCATATTGGATTTCTTATTTAATGCAATATAGATAGTGGGGTTTTGAGTTGTGGCTTTCCTCAGATACTTAATGTGTTATGTGCCATTGGTTTTTCTTCCTCTTGCTATTATTGTTTTCCTCGATCTATTGGCTTCCATTGGTTGAAAGTAGAAGTAGATTATTGTCCTATGCTTTAGTAGATTGCATAAGCTTTTGAATCTATAGGAAAATTCTACATGGTATCAGAGCTTAATTCAATATATTATAGGATATTTCGAAGTTTGGAGTTTTGGGTTGCAAGTTTTCAAAGCAGATCTGAAAATTGTTGTGCAAAAGTTTCAGAAGCAAATATAAGATTGGGATTCCTTGTGAAAAAAATACCCAAATTCAAAGAACAAATTGGCCGAATCGAAGTTTGGATAAGGGAGATATCGCTGATTTAAACTCAACTCTTTTTCGAGAAAATTTCGTGACGATGAGACAGATGAAACAAATTAGTGTGCTGGCCAAGAACTTGTATGCACTTGAGGTACAAGATGCATGCAAAGTCTTCAGGAGTAAGGCAAAATTTAGAGACTTTGTGGTTGATAGGGAGAGTAAATTACTTCTCAACATACAACCCCAGAAGAACGAGTCTCAGATGTAGCTTCGGGAAGTTGTGGAGCATCCAAAACTAGAAAAGCTGAGAGGAGACTGAGTGGAGGCATCCACTCATGCAGAGACCTCCAGTAGGGGGGAATTTTGAGCCAAGTGGGTAGAGGGAGCACATGAAACCATACCTCCAAGTGTGAGGTGGGGAAATTGTTGGAAATAATACTGAGAGGGGGGGCGGTGAATTAGTATTATCAAATCAATATAAATTTTTCATTTCCATATTAAGATTCATATACCCTACTTCAGTTAAGGAAAACCATGTGTATACGCAACAGTGTGTAATGCAACAAGGGTATATCCAGTAAGCATATGATTCAGTTACTTGATCCTTAATGAGTGCATCAGAACATTATTAACCATATGAATAGTAAATAGGAATAGTAAAATAGAACAGATCATCACAAACAAGAAGTGCACATGAACACCATGATGTAAGGTGGAAACCCAATGTGGGTGAAAACCACCTGCTCCAAGTCGTCTCAATCTTCCTTTAATAAGAAACTTCTTTTTACAATGATTTTGTATTGGTGCAGTCTTATACTAGTACACATGCTTCTAACTGCAGAAGGCTACAACCTTCTCTCGTTCTCCAGACTCTCCTAGAAGGGAGCTACAACCCCCTTAGCTCTTGTACTAGCCGATCCATTTACTAGTACGTAGGTGCCAGCCTACTGAATTCCTCCAACCTTCACTCATTTTCCAGCCGCTACTGGAAGGGAGCTACCACCCCCTTTAGTTTTTGTACTAGCTGATGTACTAGTACGTAGGTGCCGATATACAGAAGGCTACAACCTTCTCTTTCTTCCTCCGAGTACCACGTTTCATAAATTTTCAAACTGGATACTCCTGAAGCACAACAACATAATATGAAAGGCCACATTTCATGTAATTTTCATACTGGACCCATCAATATCATTGAAGCACAAAATCAATCACTACTTGCATCATCAATCTCTAAATCACCCAATACTGAATCAACGGTTTCACCAAAGCCAACCCGCGTAAATATCTACAAATATTTCCTCATAACTTTGCAGTTGTTCCATACATCAGTCATACCCAGATCATACCATTCATATAATAAAACATACGTCAATAATTTAGATCTAGTCCATCAGATCACAAAAGATAAGTTATTCTGATCCTGATCCATTATAGATCTTATCCATAAATACTGAAGCTAAAACATAATCAACCAATCTGAATATTCAGAATACTAACACCAGTAAACAGTCATCAGAACTCATCAACAACCAGAAACACCTGTAACTTCAAACATCAAATAGATCTGCAATCAACCAACTTCCTTGTACAAATATTGAATCAATAGTTTCTTAGCACACAGCAACTAGACACTAATTCAGAGCCCTGAACATGGTAATAATAGACAAAAGCAGCTAAAACATATTTCAAGAAAAGTCCGCAACTTCACCAATAAAAACATGTGGATATCCGCACCTCCGCCGTGTCAAACCTGCGGGTCTCTGCACCTGCGTGCTGAATGGCCTGCGGGTCTCCGCACCTGCGTGCTGAATGGCCTGCGGGTCTCCGCACCTGCGCTGTGTCAAACCTGGGAGTCTCCGCACTTGCGCCATGTATAGCCTGCAGACCTCCGCACCTGTGCCGTGTCTAGCCTGTGGACCTACGGGTATAGATAATTTATCAGTCTACAAATATACCCAAGACTATCAGATTTATAGATCTGATCATGCGCCAAAGAGATCTCGACCCATTAGTAGATCTATCTTGTAATGCTCAGGTTTCTCCTTGATTCAGGTCCAACTCACCAACCGATCACCATTATTTCATATCTTTCTCTTCTTAAGATATTCAACACATGAGTGCATAGCCAAATGATCTCCTTTCCTTTATATAGGCCAGGCCTTACTCAAACCATGGTCCAAAACCATAGAGATCCAATACTAGGGACCCAAAACCTTGGTTCTATACTTTAGATGCAAAACCACGGACCAAAACCATAGGATCAAGAATGTCGAACTAAATACCATGGACCAACCATAAGAATTCCCACGTGCGCATGCTTTTCTCTGCATAAAAGTTCATGTACTTAAGGTCCGCACTTTTTGTTCGGAACACCTGTGAATCTATCTGCACCTTTTGAACAGCACACCTGCGGAACCTGCCGAAGTCCGCAACTTTATGAACAGGAACCTGCGGGTATCTCAGTTTCTCCATTCTCTATAGTCAACTCTTTTCTACTAACCTGTTGCACTATGATCTGTCATCTGTGTGAGTTTCCATCAAGGACAACACTTGTATCATAATGCCAACAATCTCCCCCTTTGGACTTGATGGCAAAGCTAATTTGTCATACTGAGAACTGTCATCTGATTCCTTTGAGTTGTTCTGCATCCCATGTATTCTATTAGATCTAATGTCTCTTCTGTAGATTCATCTAGTTATATATAAGTGAGTTGTTCTTCTACAAGTGGGTTGTCATCAAGTACAACACATGCATTATAATGCCAACAATCTCCCCCTTTGTACTTGATAGCAACAACACCAAATCAGTCTCCCCCTTTGACATCAAGGGCAAAGGGCAGACCAAGGTATTATCTTTCCTTGATAAACATTTCGTTGTCCATGCTCCCCCTGAGTACCTGTTGAAATTTCTGAATGAGCTCCCTCTTTGTAAATGCCAAGGTGTACCAATCCGTCCATGCTTC
>APFE030066524.1:16368-40890 GCA_000404065.3 Pinus taeda
AAGCTTCTACCAAAGGACCTGCTCTTATACCAATTGTTGGAAATAATACTGAGAGGGGGGGGGGGTGAATTAGTATTATCAAATCAATATAGCTTTTTCATTTCCATATTAAGATTCATATACGCTACTTCAGTTAAGGAAAACCTCGTGTATACTCAACAGTGTGTAATGCAACCAGTAAGCATATGATTCAGTTAGTTAATCCTTAATGAGTGCATCAGAACATTATTAACCATATGAATAGTTAACAGGAGCAGTAAAATAGAACAGATCATCACACACAAGAAGCACACATGAACACCATGATGTAAGTTGGAAACCCAATGTGGGTGAAAACCACCTGCTCCAAGTCGTCTCAATCTTCCTTTAATAAGAAACTTCTTTTTACAATGACTCTGTACTGGTGTAGTCTTATACCAGTACACAGGCTTCTACCTGCAAAAGGCTACAACCTTCTCTTGTTCTCCAGACTCTCCTAGAAGGGAGCTATAACCCCCTTAGCTCTTATGCTAGATGATCCATTTACTAGTACGTAGGTGCCAGCCTACTGAATTGCTCCAACCTTCACTCATTTTCCAGCCGCTACTGGAAGGGAGCTACCACCCTCTTTAGTTTTTGTACTAGCTGATGTACTAGTACGTAGGTGCCGACCTACAGAAGGCTACAACCTTCTCTTTCTTCCTCCAGGTACCACATTTCATAAATTTTCAGATTGGATACTCCTGAAGCACAACAACATAATCTGAAAGGCCACGTTTCATCTAATTTTCATACTGGACCCATCAATATCATTGAAGCACAAAATCAATCACTACTTGCATCATCAATATCTGAATCACCCAATACTGAATCAACGCTTTCACCAAAGCCAACCCCCCTATAGGTCTGCAAATATTTTCCTCATAACTTTGTATTTGTTCCATACATCAGTCATACCCAGATCATACCATTCATATAATAAAACATATGTCAATAATTTAGATCTAGTCCATTAGATCACAAAAGATAATTTATTCCGATCCTGATCCATTATAGATCTTATCCATCATACTCAAGCTAAAACATAATCAACCAATCTGAATATTCAGAATACTAATACCAGTAAACAGTCATCAAAACTCATCAACAACCAGAAACACCTGTAACATCAAACATCAAATAGATCTCCAATCAACCAACTTCCTTGTACAAATACTGAATCAATAGTTTCTTAGCACATAGCAACCAGACACCAATTTAGAACCCTGAACATAGCAGTAATAGAAAAAAGTAGCTAAAACATATTTCAAGAAAAAGTCCGCAACTTCACTAATAGAAACCTGCGGATATCAACACCTCCGTCGTGTCAAACCTGTGGGTCTTCGCACCTGCGTTGTGTCTGGCTTACAGATCTCCGCACCTGCGCACTCAATGGCCTGCGGGTCTCCGCACCTGTGCGCTCTCTGGCCTGCGGGTCTCCACACCTACGCTTTGTCAAGCTTGTGGGTCTCCGCACTTGCGTCGTGTCTGGCCTGCCGACCTCCGCAACTATGCTGTGTATAGCCTGTGAACCTGCGGGTATAGATAATTTATCAGTCTTCAAATATACCCTAGAGTATCATATTTACAAATCTGATCATGTGCCAAAGAGATGTCGACCCATTAGTAGATCCATCTTGTAATGCTCAGGTTTCTCCTTGATTCAGGTCCAACTCACCAACCGATCACAAGTATTTCGGATCTTTCTCTTCCTAAGACATTCAACACATGAGTGCACAGCCAAATGATCTCCTTTCCTTTATATAGGATAGGCCTTACTCAAACCATGGTCTAAAACCATAGAGATCCAATACTAGGGACCCAAAACCTTGGTTCAATACTTTAGATGCAAAACCACGGACCAAAACCATAGGATCAAGAATGTCGGACTAAATACCATGGACCAACCATAAGAATTCCCACGTGCGCGCGCTTTTCTCTGCATGAAAGTTCGTGTACTTAAGGTCCGCACTTTTTATTCAGAACACTTGCGAAAATGTCTACACCTTTTGAACCGCGCACCTGCGGAACCTGCCAAAGTCCGCAGCTTTATGAACAAGAACATGTGGGTATATCAATTTCTTCATTCTTTGTAGTCAACGCTTTGCTACTAACCTACTACACTATGATTTGTCATCTGTGTGAGTTTCCATCAAGGTCAACACATGTATCATAATGCCAACAACAATGTGAAGTGATAGTCCCATGAGGGCTAACATTTGGCAAGGTCCATTGAGAGGTTTTATCGCATGGATCGTGCCTTGCTTTGGGAGCCCAAAAGTACATAGTAGCGGGAGGAATGGGGGAGATTGATGCATTCAGAGATCAAATTGTCAAATGCTAGAGAATTCAGATATTGAAGAGCGCAGTTAAGGGTTGACAATAGTGTAGAAAGGCAATGTCAACAGAACCGCAAATTTTTCAGTCAACAGAGGGAGTAGTAGTCAAAGACTTTGATGACAGATGCATCATATTGATTTAGGTTGGATGTTTTTTTGTTTCTAAAGTTTTTGTAGCAACAACACTAGAGAGAAGCGTTGCATGCATAACATTCCAAAGGTTTAGGATTGGGATTGATTTGAATTCCTTTCTTGTTGAGAGGGGGTGTTGAAAATAGCAACAAGAAATGTTAAAATTAGAAACCATAAATTCCAATTTAATTTTTCCTTGAATTAAATTGTGATTATTTTCTCATAGCAACTTATAAGAGTTAACTAAGTTAAGTTGACTTAGTTAACTTAGGAATTTCGAGTTGGAAGTCATGTATATGTTCTCCCTAAGTTTTAGGGGTCCAGGATGAGTTTAATAGTGAGTTGTAATTAAATAACTCAGTTTACTATGTTATGTTCAATTAAATTAGTTCCAAACTATTTGTGGAACTAATAGAGAGTTAACAGTCAGTTGGTGCACTAGTACATACACAAGTGTTACTCTAGTTAACTGAAGATTCCCTCATCAAAGACTCATGCATGTCAATTCAGAGAAAGACCTAGTTGAGACTAGAGTGTAGGGATAGTTTACTATGAGTTGTATGATTTAATGAGTTGTAAATGTCATGCATGCAATCAAAGAAGGACCTAATTCTGGATTGCATAGTTATGTATGAGGAATTTCACTTTAAATATAGGCTAATTCTCTCAGGAATAGTGCAAAGAATTAGAAGCTTGGAGGCTTGGACATTTGGTTAAGTATTGGCGAAAGGAAGTCATTAGGAGGAGGATACGAAATACTTGTGCAGGTTAAGCTCAAGGTTGAGAACAACATATTGTATTATGAATTCTTTGACCAAAGGGCACAAGGACATAGAGTCTTGGAGAGTAGTAGAAAAGGCTAAGGTTTGGCTTGGTCTTGCTTGTTAGCTGAGAGATTAATCATACTGAGTGCCCGGATTGTTCTTGTGAGAACAAGGATTGTATTATCATCTTGGATTTCTGATTTAAAGCAATACAGATAGTGGGGTTTTGAGTTGTGGCTTTCCTCGGATAATTAATGTGTTATGTGCCATTGATTTTTCTTCCTCTTGCTATTATTGTTTTCATTGATCTATTGGCTTCCACTGGTTGAAAGTAGAAGTAGATTCTTGTCCTGTGCTTTAGTAGATTACATGAGCTTTTGAATCTATAGGGAAATTCTACGTGGTCTCAAAGCTTAATTCAATACACTAGAGCAGATTTCGAATTTTGGGTTTTGGGCAGTGAGTTTGCAGAGAAGATCTGAAAATTGTTGTGAAAACTTTTCAGAAACATATAGCATATTTGGATTCTTTGCGAAAAAATACCCAAATTCTAAAAAAAAATCAGTTGAATCAAAGTTCGGATGAGCGAGATATTGTTGATTTAAAATCAGAACTTTGTCCAAAAAATCTCATGATGGCGAGATAGATGAAACAAATTGGTCTCTTAGACAAGAACCTATATGCACTTGAGGTACAAGATGCATGCAAAGTCTTGAGGAGAAATGGAAAGGTTAGAGACTTGGTGGTTGATGGGGAGATTAAATTACTCCTCAACATGCAGCCCTAGAAGAAGCAGTCTTAGAAGTAGCTTCAGGAAGTTGTGGAGCATCCACAACTAGAGAAGCTAATAGGAGACTGAGTGGAGGCATCCACACATGTAGAGATCTCTAGTAGGGGGCAATTTCGAGCCAAGTGGGCAGACGAAGCACATGAAACCATACCTCCAAGTGTGAGGTGGGGCGATGTGAAGTGATAGTCCCAAGAGGGCTAAAATTGGGCAAGGTCCATTGAGAGGTTTTATCGCATGGATTGTACCTTGCTACGGGAGCCCAAAAGTACATAGTAGTGAGAGGAATCGGGGAAGATTGATGCATTCAGAGATCAAAGTGACAGAGGCTAGAGAATTCAGATACTGAAGAGTGCAGATAAGGGTTGACAATAGTGTAGAAAGGCAGAGTTAGCATAATCGTAAAGTTTTCAGTCGACAGAGGTAGTAGTAGTCAAAGACTTTGATGACAGATGCATCATATTGATTTAGGTTGGATGTTTTTTTTTAATTTCTGAAGTTTTTTTAGCAACAACACTAGAGAGAAGTGTTTCATGCATAACATTCCAAAGGTTCAGGATTGGGATCGAGTTGAATTCCTTTATTGTTGAGAGGGAGTGTTGAAAATAGCAACAAGAAATGTTAAAATTAGAATCCAAATATTCCAATTTAATTTTTCCTTGAATAAAATTGTGAATTAAAATTGTAATTATTTTCTCATAACAACTTGTAATATTTAACTAAGTTAATTTGACTTAGTTAACTTAGGAATTTCGAGTTGGAAGTCATGTATATGTTCTCCCTAAGTTTTAGGGGTCCAGGATGAGTTTAATTGTGAGTTGTAATTAGATAACTCAGTTTACTAAGTTATTTTTAGTTAAATTAGTTCCAAACAGTTTGTGGAACTAATAAGAGTTAACAGTCAGTTGGTGCACTAGTACATCCTCAAGTGTCACTCTAGTTAACTGAATATTTCCTCATCATAAACTCATGCATGTCAGTTCAGAGAAATGCCTAATTGATACTAGATTGCAGGGATAGTGTACCATCAGTTGTATGATTTACTGAGTTGTAAATATCATGCATGCAATCAAAGGAGGACCTAATTTTGCATTGCGTAGTTATGAATGACAAAATTCCATTTAAATACGAGCTATTTCTCTTAGGAATAGTGCAAATAATTAGAAGCTTGGAGGCTTGGACATTTGGCTAAGTATTGGCCAAAGGAAGTCATCAGGTGAAGGATAAGAAATACTTGTGCAGGTTAAGCTCAAGGTTGATCACAACATATTGTATTCATATGAATTCCTTGACCAAAGGGCGCAAGGAAATAGGGGCTTAGAGAGCAACAAAAGAGGCTAAGGTTTCGCTTGAGCTTGCTTGTTAGCTGGGAGATTGATCATACTGAGTGCTAGGATTTTTCTTGTGAGAATAAGCATTGTATTATCATCTTGGATTTATGATTTAATGTAGTATAGATAGTGGGGTTTTGAGTTGTGTCTTTCCTCAGATACTTAATGTTTTATGTCCCATTGATTTTTCTTCCTCTTGCTATTATTATTTGCATCGATATATTGGCTTCCGTTGGTTGAAATAGAAGTGGATTCTTGTCCTGTGCTTTAGTAGATTGCATGAGCTTATGAATCTATAGTAAAATTATACATGGTATTAGATCTTAATTCAATATACTAGAGGAGATTTTGAAGTTTTGAGTTTTGGGCCACGAGTTTGCAGAGATGATCTGAAAATTATTGTGCAAAGTTTTCTTAAACAAATAGCAGATTTGGATTCTTTGCGGAAAAATACCCAAATTTGAAAAACAAATCAACCGAATCAGAGTTTAGACGAGGGAGATATCATTGATTTAAGCTCATATCCTTTTCCTAAAAATTTCGTGATAGTGGGACAGATGAAATAAATTGGTCTGCTAGAAAAGAACAAGTATGCACTTGAGGTACAAGATGCAAGCAAAGTCTTGAGGAGAAAGGCAAAGGTTAGAGACTTGGTGGTTGATAGGGAGAGTAATGACTTCTCAACATCTAGCCCCAAAACAAGCAGTCTCAGAAATAGCTTCAGGAAGTTGTGGAGCATCCACAACTAGAGAAGCTGAGAGGAGACCGAGTGGAGGATTCCACTCATGTAGAGACCTCCAGTAGGGCGAAATTTCGAGCCAAGTGGGTAAAGGGAGCACATGAAGCCATACCTCTAGGTTTGCGGTGGGGCGATGTGAAGTGATAGTCCCAAGAGGGATAAAATTGGGCAGGGTCCATTGGGAGGTTTTATCTCATGGACCGTACCTTGCTATGGAAGCCTAAAATTACATAGTAGTGGGAGGAGTCAGTGGAGATTGATGCATTCAGAGATCAGAGTGATAGAGGCTAAAGAAGTCATATACTGAAGAGCGAAAATAAGGGTTGACAATAGTGCAGAAAGGTAGAGTCAGCAGAAGCGCAAAGTTTTCAGTCGGCATCTGTAGTAGTATTCAAATACTTTGATGACAGATGCATCATACTAATTTAGGTTGGATATTTGTTTTGTTTCTGAAGTTTTTGTAGCAAGAGAAGTGTTGCATGCATAACATTCCAAAGGTTCAGGATTGGGATTGAGTTGAATTCCTTTTTTGTTGAGAGGGAGTGTTGAAAAAAGGAACAAGAAATGTTAAAATTACAATCCAGAAATTCCAATTTAATTTGTCCTTGAATCAAATTGTGATTATTTTCTCATAGAAACTTGTAATAGTTAACTAAGTTAAGTTGACTTAGTTAACTTAGGAATTTCGAGTTGGAAGTCTTCTGGAAGTCATGTATATGTTCTCCCTAAGTTTTAGGGGTCTAGGATGAGTTTAATTGTGAGTTGTAATTAGATAATTCAATTCACTAAGTTATGTTCAGTTAAATTAGTTCCAAAGTGTTTTTGGAACTAATAGAGAGTTAACAGTCAGTTGGTGCACTAGTACATCCACAAGTTTTACTTTTGTTAAATGAAGATTCCCTCATCAAAAACTCATGCATATCAGTTTAGAGAAAGACCTAGTTGAGACTAGAATGTAGGGCTTGTGTACTATTAGTTGTATGATTTACTGAGTTCTAAATATCATGCATGCAATCAGAGAAGGACCTAATTTTGGATTGTGTAGTTATGGATGAGGAATTTCCCTTTAAATACAGGCTAATTCTCTCAGGAATAGTGTAAAGAATTAAAAGCTTGGAGGCTTGGACATTTGGTTAAGTATTGGACAAAGGAAGTCATTAGGTGGAGGATACAAAATACTTATGTAGGTTAAGCTCAAGGTTGAGAAAAGCATATTGTATTATGAATTCTTTGATCAAAGGGCACAAGGAAATAGGGGCTTGGAAAGCAGCAGAAGAGGCTAAGGTTTGACTTGATCTTGCTTGTTCGCTGGGAGATTGATCATACTGTGTGCTAGGATTGTTATTGTGAATACAAGGATTGAATTATCATCTTGGATTTCTGATTTAAAGCAATACAGATAGTGGGGTTTTGAGTTGTGGCTTTCCTCGAATACTTAATGTGTTATGTGCCATTGCTTTTTCTTCCTCTTGCTATTATTATTTTCATCGATCTATTGGCTTTCGCTAGTTGAAAGTAGAAGTACATTCTTGTCCTGTGCTTTAGTATATTGCATAATATTTTGAATATATACGAAAATTCTACATGGTATCAAAGCTTAATTCAATAAACTAGAGGAGATTTCAAAGTTTTGAGTTTTGGGCCGTGAGTTTGCAGAGTAGATTTGAAAATCGTTTGCAAAATTTTCAAAAACAAATATCAGATTTGGATCCTTTGAGAAAAGATACCCAAATTCTAAAAACAAATCATCCGAATCGAAGTTCAGATTAGGGAGATATTTCTGATTTAAACTCAACTCTTTGTCCAGAAAATTTCATGATGGCGGGACAGATGAAACAAATTGGTGTGCTAGACAAGAACCTGTATGCACTTGAGGTACAAGATGCACGAAAAGTCTTAAGGAGAAAGGCAAATACTAGAGACTTTGTGGTTGATGGGGAGAGTAAATTACTTCTCCACATGCAGCCCCAAAAGAAGCAGTCTCGAAAGTAGCTTCAAGAAGTTGTGGAGCATCCACAACTAGAGAAGCTGAGAGGAGACTGAGTGGAGGCATCCACTCATGCAGAGACCTCCAATAGGGGGGAATTTCAAGCCAATTGGGAAGAAGAAGAAAATGAAGCCATACCTGCAGATTTGAGATAGGGCGATGTGAAGTGAAAGTCCCAAGAGTGCTATAATGGGGCAAGGTCCATTCAGAGGTTTTATCTCATGGATCATACCTTGCTACAGAAGCCCAAAAGTACATAGTAGTGGGAGGAATCAATGGAGAGTGATGCATTCGAAGATCAGAGTGACAGAGGCTAAAGAAGTTAGATACTGAAGAGCTCAGATAAGGGTTGACAACAGTGCAGAAAGGAAGATTCAGCAGAAGCGCAAAGTTTTCAGTCGACAGAGGTAGTAGTAGTCAAAGACTTTGATGACATATGCATCATATTAATTTAGCTTGGATGTTTTTCTTATTTCTGAAGTTGTTTTAGCAACAAAACTAGAGAAAAGTGTTTCATGAATAAAATTCCAAAGTTTTAGGATTGGGATAGAGTTGAATTCCTTTCTTGTTGAGAGGGAGTGTTAAAAATAGCAACAAGAAATGTTAAAATTAGAATCCAGAAATCCCAATTTAATTTGTACTTGAATTAAATTGTGAATTAAAATTGTGATTATTTTCTCATAGCAACTTGTAATGGTTAACTAAGTTAAGTTGACTTAGTTAACTTAGGAATTTTGAGTTGGAAGTTTTTTGGAAGTCATGTATATGTTCTCCCTAAGTTTTAGGGGTCCAGGATGAGTTTAATTGTGAGTTGTAATTAGATAACTCAACTTACTATGTTATGTTCACTTAAATTAGTTCCAAACTGTTTGTGGAACTAATGAAGAGTTAACAGTCAGTTGGTGCACTAATACATCCACAAGTGTTACTCTAGTTAACTAAAGATTCCCGCATAAAAAACTTATGCATGTCAGTTCAGAGAAAGACCTAGTTGAGACTAGAGAGCACAAATAGTGTACTATCAAGTGTATGATTTAGTGAGTTGTAAATATAATGCATGCAATCAGAAAAGGACCTAATTTTGGATTGGGTAGTTATGGATGAGGAATTTCCCTTTAAATACAGGCTAATTCTCTCAAGAATAGTGCAAATAATTAGAAGTTTGGAGGCTTGGACATTTGGTTAAGTATTGGCCAAGGAAGTCATCAGGTGGAAGATACAAAATACTTGTGTAGGTTAAGCTCAAGTTTGAGAAAAACATATTATATTATTAATTCTTTGACCAAAGGGCACAAGGAAATAGGGGCTTGGAGAGTAGCAGAAGATGCTAAGGTTTGGCTTGATCTTTCTTGTTAGCTGGGACATTGATCATACTGAGTTTTGGGATTGTTCTTGTGAGAACAAGGATTGTATTATCATCTTGGATTTCTTATTTAAAGCAATATAGATAGTGGGGTTTTGATTTGTTTCTTTCCTCGAATACTTAATGTGTTATGTACCGTTAATTTCTCTTCATCTTCCTATTATTATTTTCATCGATCTAATGGCTTTTGCTGGTTGAAAGTAGAAGTAGATTCTTGTCATGTGCTTTAGTAGATTACATGAGCTTTTGAATCTATAGGAAAATTCTATATGGTATCAGAGCTTAATTCAATATACTAAAGGAGATTTTGAAGTTTTAAGTTTTGGGCTGTGAGTTTGTAGAGTAGATCTGAAAATTGTTGTGCAAACTTTTCATTAAAAAATAGCATATTTGGATTCTTTGCGAAAAAATATCCAAATTCTAAAAATAAATCAGCCGAATTGGAGGTTAGATGAGGGAGATATCGCTGATTTAAACTCAGCTCTTTGTCTAGAAAATTTCATGATGGCGGGATAGATGAAACAAATTGGTGTGCTATACAAGAAGTTGTATGCACTTGAGGTACAAGATGCATGCAAAGTCTTGAGGAGAAAGGCAAAGGTTAGAGACTTGGTGGTTGATGGGGAGAGTAAATTACTTCTCAACATGCAGCCCCAGAAGAAGCAGTCTCAGAATTTGCTTCAAGAAGTTGTGGATCATCCATAACTAGAGAAGGTGAGAGGAGACTACGTTGAGGCAACCACTCATGCAGAGACCTCCAGTAGGGGGAAATTTCGATCCAAGTGGGCAGAGGGAGCACATGAAGCCATACCTCTAGGTGTGAGGTGGGGTGATGTGAAGTGATAGTCCCAAGAGGGCTAAAATGGGGCAAGGTCCATTGAGAGGTTTTATCTCAAGGATCATACCTTGCTACGTGAGCCCAAAAGTAAATAGTAGCAGGAGGAATCAGTGGAGATTGATGCATTCAGAGATCATAGTGACAGAGGCTAGAGAAGTCAGATACTGAAGAGCGCAGATAAGGGTTGACAACAGTGCAGAAAGTCAGAGTCAGCAGAAGCACAAAGTTTTTAGTCGACACAGGTAGTAGTAGTCAAAGACTTTGATGACAGATGCATCATATTGGTTTAGGTTGGATGTTTTTTTTTGTTTCTAAAATTGTTGTAGCAACAACACTAGAGAGATGTGTTTCATGCATAACATTCCAAAGGTTCAGGATTGGGATTGAATTTAATTCCTTTATTGTTGAGAGAGAGTGTTGAAAATAGCAACAAGAAATGTTAAAATTAGAATCCAGAAATTCCAATTTAATTTGTCCTTGAATTAAATTGTGAATTAAAATTGTAATGTTTTTCTCATAGCAACTTGTAATAGTTAACTAAGTTAAGTTGACTTAGTTAACTTAGGAATTTCGAGTTGGAAGTGTTTTGGAATTCATGTATATGTTCTCCCTAAGTTTTAGTGGTCTAGGATGAGTTTAATTGTTAGTTGTAATTAGATAACTCAGTTTACTAATTTATGTTCACTTAAATTAGTTCCAAATTGTTTATGGAACTAATAGAGATTTAACAGTCGGTTGGTGCACTAGTACATCCACAAGTGTCACTCTAGTTAGGTGAATATTCCCTCATCAGAAACTCATGCATGTTAGTTCAGAGAAAGACCTAGTTGAGACTAGAGTGCAGGGATAGTGTACTATCAGTTGTATAATTTACTGAGTTGTAAACATCATGCAAGCAATTGGAGAAGGACCTAATTTTAGATTGTGTAGTTATGTATGAGGAATTTCCCTTTAAATACGAGTTAATTCTCTCAAGAATAGTGCAAAGAATTAGAATCTTGGAGGCTTGGACATTTGGCTAAGTATTGCCCAAAGGAAGTCATCAGGTGGAGGATAGGAAATACTTATGAAGGTTAAGCTCAAGGCTGAGCACAACATATTGTATTAATATGAATTCTTTGACCAAAGGGCACAAGGAAATAGGGGCTTGGAGAGCAGCAGAAGAGGTTAAGGTTTGGCTTGAGCTTGCTTGTTAGCTAGGAGATTGATCATACTGAGTGCTAGGATTGTTCTTGTGAGAACAAGCATTGTATTATTATCTTGGATTTATGATTTAATGCAATATAGATAGTGCGGTTTTTAGTTGTTTCTTTCCTCAGATACTTAATGTTTTATGTTCCATTGATTTTTCCTTCTCTTGCTATTATTGTTTGCATCGATCTATTAGCTTCTGCTGGTTGAAAGTAGAAGTAGATTCTTGTCCTGTGCTTTAGTAGATTGCATGAGATTTTGAATCTATACAAAAATTATACATGGTATCAGAGCTTAATTCAATATACTAGAGGAGATTTCAAAGTTTTGAGTTTTGAGCCGTGAGTTTGCAGAGATGATCTGAAAATTGTTGTGCAAAATTTTCTGAAACAAATAGAAAATTTGGATTCTTTGTGAAAAAACCCAAATTCAAAAAACAAATCGACCGAATCGTAGTTTGGATCAGGGAGATATTGTTGATTTAAAGTTAACCCTTTTTCCAGCAAATTTCGTGGCGGTGGGATATATGAAATAAATTGGTGTGTTAGAAGGGAACCTGTATGCAATTGAGGTACAAGATGCATGCAAAGTCTTGAGGAGCAAGGGAAAGGTTAGATACTTTGTGGTTGATAGGGAGAGTAAATTACTTCTCAACATGCCGCCCCAAAAGAAGCAGTCTCAGAAGTAGCTTCAGGAAGTTGTGGAGCATTCACAACTAGAGAAGCTGAGAGGAGACCGAGTGGAGGAATCCACTCATGCAGAGACCTCCAGTTGGTGGAAATTTCGAGTCAAGTTGGAAAAGGGAGCACATGAAGCCATACTTCTAGGTGTGAGGTGGGAGGATGTGAAGTGATATTCCCAAGAGGGATGAAATTGGGCAGGGTCCATTGGGAGGTTTTATCTCATGGATCGTACCTTGCTACGGGAGCCCAAAAGTACATAGTAGCTGGCGGAATGGGCGGAGATTGATGCAGTCAGAGATGAGAGTGACAGAGGCTAGAGAAGTCAGATACTAAATAGCATAGAGAAGGGTTGAAAATAATGCAAAAAGGCAGAGTCAGAAGTGCAAAATTTTCATTCGACAGATGTAGTAGTAGTCAGAGACTTTGATGACAAATGAATGACTTAGGTTTGATGTTTTTTTTTGTTTCTGAAGTTGTAGCAACAACACTAGAGAGAAGTGTTTCATGCATAACATTCCAAAGGTTCAGGATTGGGATTGAGTTGAATTCCTTTCTTGTTAAGAGGGAGTGTTGAAAATAACAACAAGAAATGTTAAAATTAGAATCTAGAAATTCCAAATTAATTTTCCCTTGAATTAAATTGTGAATTAAAATTGTAATAATTTTCTCTTAGAAAATTGTAATAGTTAACTAAGTTAAGTTTTCTTAGTTAACTTATAAATTTTGAGTTGGAAGTATTTTGTAAGTCATGTATATGTTCTCCCTAAAGTTTAGGGGTCCAGGATGAGTTTAATTGTGAGTTGTATTTAGATAACTCCATTGACTAAGTTATGTTCAGTTAAATTAGTTCCAAATTGTTTGTGGAACTAATAGAGAATTAACAGTTAGTTGGTGCACTAGTACATCCATTAGTATCACTCTAGGTAACTGAACATTACCTCATCATAAACTCATGCATGTCAGTTCAGAGAAAGACCTAGTTGAGGCTAGAGTGTAGGGATAGTGCACTATCAATTGTATGCTTTATTGAGTTGTAAATATCATGCATGGAATCAGATAAGGACCCAATTTTGGATTGCGCATTTATGGATGACGAATTTCCCTTTAAACACGGGCTAATTCTCTTTGGAATAGTGCAAAGTATTAGAATCTTGGAGGCTTGGAAATTTGGCTAATTATTGGCCAAAGGAAGCCATCAAGTGGAGGATAGGAAATACTTGTGCAGGTTGAGCTCAATGTTGAGCATATCATATTGTATTCATCTTAATTCTTTGACCAAAGGGCACAAGGAAATAGAGGCTTGGAGAGCAGCATAAGAGTCTAAGGTTTGGCTTGAGCTTGCTTGTGAGCTAGGAGATTGATTTTTCTAAGTACCAGAATTGTTCTTCTGAGAACAAACATGGTAGTATCATCTTGGCTTTATGATTTAATGCAATACATATAGTGGGGTTTCGAGTTTTGGATTTCCCCAGATAGTTATTGTGTTATGTGCCATTGATTTGTCTTCCTCTTGCTATTATTGTTTTCATCTATCTATTGGATTCCACTAGTTGAATGTAGAACTAGATTCTTGTCATGTGATTTAGTATATTTCATGAGCTTTTGAATCTAAATAGGAATTTCAATAAACCCATCTCCATAAAAAAAATCTTGGAGCTTGGGTTTGTACATCCTGCACCCTCAAAAAGGTTTTGATTGGAATATGTGGGTGACCAAATGGTATTATAGCTAAGTCTTAGCACTCAGGAAGAATGGGCTTAAGAGAGAGAAAGAATTTGGTCTTTGTTAATGAGAAATGCATCTTTGTAAAAAGAAATTCTTGATATAATGAGTTGTTAAAACAACTTAATTTGTCTTTAAGAATTGGTTCTAACAAGAATAATAACGAAGCTCTCATTATCATGATTTTTAGTTGCAATATAGCAAATTCATGCCATTATAGGCCAATTGATGTCTGACCAAGGAAATCAGACATCTTGAAATTAATTTCTTTGATTCAAATAATATTGGCATGTTGTTTCATCAATGTGGCTTTGGATTGACACTGAATGGGTGCACTATTAAGGCACTCCATGTGAAAAATTATTAATTCAAATCCTCCATGGGTGTTGTTATCACTCAAAATTTTCTCTAGAAGTTATTAGAAGAAAGAAAATGACGGAGGTAACCACAAACCAACTTTTGGGCATAGGCTTTAGCCAACCTATACTCAGAGAGGGCTCTTTCTATATGATTTAGCTTTGTTTGTTGAGATTTCAAGCTAGTTATGAATGTTCAGGGGTTTTTTTTGTTTGTATTGAAGATTGTGTGGTGGAATCCTTGAAACAGATGGATAGAATAATGTCTTCAGACCATTGGGCTATGGAGTCAACAAAATGGCAGAAGAACTGGATCAACTCACTAAAGGGAATGTTCAAAGAGCAAGCTAGCAGAGTAAAGTGTAGGTCTTTGGGGCAGGGGGGTGAAATGGTTTTACTTAGGGTGAGAGAGCAATTAAGAATTATCATATTGGAATATAAACGAGGAATAGAGGGTAATCAGAAACAAAGGGAAATTAAAAATCCTTTGATATAGATAATCAAGAAATAACCTAAACTAAGGAGCAATTAAGAATTCCTTAACTTAGATATTAGTAGAAAACATTTATATGCCTAACTATTAAAACAGATTGTAGTTAAACAAATTCTGAGATAATATTCTAGTTATAGCATTCAAATTCTGAAATACATTAAATATTGTGGAAAAAATTTAAGAAAGATAACAACAACATGAGAAAATACTTATCTGCACTTCACTCAACACATGAATCCTGTGAAATATCTTGTCTTTATTCACCAATCCAACTTTTTGGCTCAATCAATGATCCAATAGATTTATAGTCTTTTGATCAAGAATTCTATAGAAATGTCTAAGAATCCACCCTACATACGTCGAATTGTGAAGTATTTATAGAAAAAATTTATTACAAAATATCTCAAACTAATTTGAGATTTAATCTAGGAAATAAAACATCTTCTGGCAAGAAGATAGAGACGACTATTGAACTGCTTTCATGCTATCACATTTATTGTCGTACTGCTGGCCTTTATGGTTTGGTTTTTAGCCCTTTATGCTCTTTGTTGTTTGAATTATTATGTTGGAGGCTTCATATACTTCAGGCTTTAATCTGATACTCTTTGACACTAATACTCTTTTACTTTAATGGCTTGTTAATATCCTTTACTGTGTTTTTAGTTTGATTGTACATTTTAACTTTTTAATGTGTATTTCAACAATAAATTATTTAGTTTTTTATGCGTATCAGCATATGGTAATGGATATTGATCAACTTTCTATATGTTTGATCTGTTTGTCTTCTAACTATATACTCTGTCTGGTTCCTTTGTTTTGACAGTCAATGTTTCTGTGTAAATGTTTTCTTCTATTTTATGTGTATAATTGTCTTCTTCTTCTTAATATACGTTTTTGAATAGGTTTCCTGTCAAGCCTTGGAGTAAACAAGTTTTGTGACTAGTATCAAAACTGTTTATCCAAGCTCTGGTCTTCTGCAAAATACAACAATTTGTCAATAAAACATAGGTTGGCAGAAGAGGCAATTGAGGGATTTATTGCGCAAGGATGTCTAAGGAAGGAGTCATGGCAACGTTTTGAAAGTAATCAGAGGTCGAATTCTGTTGCAAAGGTTCAGGGTGGCACTAGAAGGGGTTGATAGGTTTTACTGTGAAATGGGGCAAAGGAACAAAAATGAGGGTTTTAAGGGTTTTAACGGGTAACTTTTTGAATTTGGCGTGGAAATTCATGTTATGAATAGTAGGTGGTTTATCGGGTTGAGTGGGGAGGCGGTTTCCCAGGCCGTTGCACTACTTATGAGGGGTCACCCGATCTACCCCAGCTCCTAAAACGTAGCCTTTGGGGTTCGGGGGAAAACCATTTTATTAGGGGGGTGGTAACGATTGGCCATCGATCATCGCTAATATGGCTGTGGACCATCAGATGAGGGGGATGGTGATCTGATGGTAGTTAGGTGAGGGAGGTGCGCGAGTGATAAAATCTTGGGCTTCGCGAGGGCCCAGGGGTTTTAATTATAGAAGATTGTGATTATTTAAGGTTTAATCATGGGTTTAAAATGATCGTGTTAGTGTCAATGTCTTCACACTGCCATCAATGATCAAAATTTACTCTTTTGCATCTCATGGTAGGAGTCCCATACTGCTGAGTCATTCCATTAGATCATGGATCTACTAATGTTAGGGTTTAATTCAGTTTTTCCCTCATGATATGTACTTGCTGATCTTCTTTCATACCTTTTTAGGCCTGATTCATGCACATTTTTCAGTCCATTTCATCAATTACATAGGGTTTTGGTCTCATTAGGTCTTAGGGTTTCCACCATGGTCAAAATTCAGTGATTATTGCTAATAATGGCCAACAAAGACATGAGGAGGTCAATAATGACCAGAAAAGTCATAATTTGTTAATTTGTAAGCTTAATGAAGTTCTCACCTCAAAACTAGTTTTGAGGTGAAAACATAGCATTTGTATTTTATCTTTAAATTTGATGTAATTTCAATGTTCTCACATGTAATAATGGTTCCATGTTGCTCCTAGAAATCTGGTGATGTTGCCAAAGTACTACCATTGCAAAAGATCAAAAGAATTTGAGCATCAGTCCACCTATCAAAGCAAAGAAACCAAGAATCAAAAAATAGAGTATTGGAAAAAGCAAATGGACATTATAAAAGTGGGTTTTCACCAACAAAAAATCAAAAAGTGAAAGTATAAAGCCATCCTTCTATTTATCATTTCATTGTGTTAGTGTTGAAGTTCAAGGCGCTAAAAGGAGAGCTAAGGACTGATTTCAAGCATTATTGGGAAAATACAAGTGAGTCGCTGTGTTTTTGGAAAAATTTGAGTAGCGCTACGCTTTTGAGAAGGGCGTTGGGTTTTTGAGTTGGCATTGTGCACCTGGCAACATTTCCCTATTCAATTTTACACAGGTGTTGTGCCTTTAGAGTGGTGATGCACACCTGTGTGAGGCACTACGCTTCTGCCTAGCCAAGCCCCAAATTGCCCAAATCGTTCCAAAACTGCCAAATTCACCTCAAATCTTCAATTTCTCTCTCTTACAGGTAAGTACATTTATCATATCTTATGTTTTAGGGTTTTGTTTGCCAAGTTTGGTGTTTTTCATTCTTAAATTTAAAACCCTAGCTTCTAGGGTGAAACCCTAGTTTTCCTCATTTCACTAGTGTTTTATTTACCCTATTTAATTTCCATTATTCCCTAAACCCCATTCCCACATACCATTATTTCATAAATCTCATTCCCCTCATAAATTTTCCCTAAATTCCTAACCACTCTCCCTAAAACCCTACTCATCCCTAAAAACCTATTCACACATCATACTCTCACATATTCCTTCATCTTCACTCTATTCATTTCATTCCTCCACCCTATGCCATCATTGTCCATATAAAACCATAAGTGTTCACAGCTACAAAAGAACAATGGAAAGAGATAGTGAATATGACTATGAGGAAGAGACACCCAGTGATAGTTCCATGGAGAGACATAAGCAGCAGAGGAAGCCTCATAAAGGAGGAAGAATTATCAGAGAAGAGCCCACTAGTTTGAGGGAGTTACAAGCTTGCCCACTTTCCATTTCTTGCTTTAAACACCAGGCATGCTTTATTTTTTGTGAAATGATAGAAAGAGTTAGTTTTCATCATGAGTTGTCTAGGCTATTTGTGACTCATTTGCATAGTAATGAAGTAACCCTTGCTGGAATAACCTTCACCATATCACCAGATGTCATCTCAGAGGCTACAGGAATTCCAAATGTGGGTGAAAAATTTGTACAAAGGTCAGGATATTGATAAGGAGTACTAGGAGCCTTACATCAAGGCTAGATATAGAGACCAAATGAAGAGAGTATCCCCCTCAAGTTTTTGGAAGATAGGTATGCCCCATTGATGAAAATCATTATCAAGTACTTCACTTGTGAAGGTAGGGTCTCCTGGTTGTATGCCTATCACATTAGACTTCTCTTGCATTTCACTAGAGTAAAGATTATGAATCTCCCTTACTAAATGTTTAGAAACATTGAGAAGATGGCACGTATTGTACAGGGGAATCCATACTCCTAGCAATTGAATAACATTTACCATTACTATTTGATCAAAATCATTGTTCTTCACCACCTGAGCCTCCTTAAGATGCCATGGGAGACTTTCATTACTAATGAGATGTTCAAAGGCCCACAAATATTTTCATCAGTACATCATGAAGAAGGTGGACCTTCAAGCCATGAAAAATTCAAAGAGATTGAAATTGTTGGAGCGCCAGTGTTTGTGACATATAAGAGGGGTACTAGGAAAATTTTTACAACTGCCAGGCAAATGCTATCTCCAAAGGGTGTGGAAGGGGCTTTACCTTCTTCTTCAGCAAAATAGGTACAGGTTGAGCAGTTGAGCAAGGGCAAGGAAAAGGTTCAAGAAGAGAATCTTGGTGATGAGCAGGAAAGAGATTTTGATATCATTGAGCATGAGGAGCCACAGTAGCACTTTTCTCATCATGGAGTTGACATTATTGACTTGGAAGCGCAGGATCTGGAAACTGTAAAAGACATTATCATAAAGGAACAAGAAGCTAAAATACAATCCTTGGTAGATAACTTAGAGAGAGCTAAGTTCTCATCAGATATTTAGAGTAGGAAAACAAACAATTGAGTGACAAGAAAGTCCTCATGGAGCTGCAAATGATCAAAGAAAACAGGCAAAAGGCCAAGGAGGCTCATGTCAATTTGACTTCTATTGAGAAAGAGATTGAGAATGATAGGGAAAAATGGCTTGAGAGGGTCAACATACATCTCAAAGGGCTGATTGATAAGGCCAATAGGGGTAAGAAGATGCTTTGCCACATGGCCTACCATTACTTGACCTGCAACAAATTTTGTAACATGAGGATCAGGAAGCTTAAAGCTAGGAAGGATTTAAAGAGACAAAAGGAGCAAGATAGGTTTAGGATATTAGCTGAAGCCTCAATATCCCATCAAAGTAGCTGATGGTGGTGTCCCATGCCAAAATTGGGCAAGTTTTGATGATTTTTTGCATTTTTCAAATTTTGCAATTTTCAACACAAAAAACTGGCCCACAAGCGCAACATCGATGGCGCTGTGTTTTTTCCTGGAGAATTTGTTGGAGGAAAATCTTATATATTTGGATTTATCATGATGAGCATACATCCCATAAAATTTTAGAAGTTTTGGAGCAAAACTAGCCCATCAAAAGGTCCAAAAACTATCAAAAAATGACCTTTCCGCCTCTTTTTCGACAAACAGAAGTTGCCTTGGGAGATTTCAGTTTTGAGGGGGAAAATGACCTCTAAATTAAAAAATTCAAGTTGTTACAGAAACTAGACTAGAAGAGATTTCCAATGCGCCATATTGGGCTAAATTGGGCTAAGGGAAAGGCCTCCAAAATGGCGTGGAAATTGGCAATGCGCTTTTGGCCAGTTTGCTAGAAAAATCAAATTTCGCCTGTCTTCTCTATAAATTCACTTTCTCTCTCCTCATGGATGATTTTTATGATGTAATTAATGACTTGGAATGTAAATTTAATATTGAAATGATCTTATAGGGTAGATGTATTAGTTAGAGGTGGTTTTGGGGTCAATGAATCAATTTCCATGCTTATAGAGGCAAGTTGTTCCACTGCCTATATTCCTGGTCCCTGTTTGGAAATGGTTGTAACAACTCCTCTTCTCTTGGCTTCCACCCATAATGGCTAGAATAGGTGGTTTTATGTCTATATTATGTATTTTTTTTGTCATTAGCAAGGGTTGGATAGACTTGGATGCTTTGAACAATATTGTACATCATTTGTAAGCAATTGGCAAGGAAATTAATAGGAGTTGCAACTATTTTTATGGGACACTTGTGGTATGGTGCTTTTGCATAGTTTCTTCTGTTATCAATTTTTCACATGTTTTATGTATGCCACAATCTAATTCATTGCTTATAGCTAAATGATATCAAGATAGATAGGTAGAATTCATTGTTTACAGTGCTCTGCCTTGGGAAGCCATTCAATATTCTATGTTTTTTATTGTTTGAGAAGGATACATGATCTTTACATGCCCTCCTCAGCTCCTCACCAGTCTTAAACCTCTCATCTCACTAAATTTCAAGTGTAAAGGCCTATACCTACTCTGCCCCATAGAACACCCTACACTCTGACCTAATTTCCCAGACCCAAATTGCCTAGCTCCATCTGATCCAGCACAAAAACCAACAAATTCAATCAAAATCCCCTAAGCTACTATACCTAGCATAAAATCTTGGTTCATGATCTAGTTATCTTGATTCATATTCATAAGGAGAGATCCCTATCCCGAGCTGGTAGGGTTAGCTACCAGGTTAAGATTGGTTTGTGGTTATCCTAGAATTGCCTTCCTTCAGCCTAAGGTCAATCTAGGTGCTAACATATCAGGTGAGGCTTAATCACGGGGTTTGATTCTTCGGGTAAAGGTCGGGCATCAGGCATGACTGATATGGCTATGAACCGTTGGATTTGGGTGCACATGATCAGACGATAGTCAGGTGGCAGACAAACGCGGAGGAAATGGACGGTGGTTTAGGGGCCTCGAGGCTTTAATCACAAATGGTTTGTGATTAATTATAGGATAAATATGGGATTAAATTTATCAAAAGGTTTTTTAACAAATTAGAACCATGGGTTTAAACGGAGGGATTTTATTAACTTTACCGAGGGTTGGTGAGCTAAGAGGGGTTCATCGGGATATGGGGGAATTGTATAGTTTTCATTAAAAATAAGGGCTGGGGGTATTTACTTATGGTATTTAATTAATATACGAGAAAAGGTTTTATGGGATTTATATAATAAAATTAAAAATTAATATGAATTTGATGGGCGGAGTGGATATAGCCCTAAGTAAAAAGGTAATGTTTGTGCATACACTTTATACTTAGGATAAAATGTTTTTGTGGGTTTTTTTGCGTGAAATAGGATTTACATGGGGGTTTTCACTTTTCCTAGGCAAATGAATTTTATCCTTAGGAAAACGGGTTTTATTAAAGAAATTGAGGGGGGTGACTTTTATGAAGGGGATACTAACACTTGATGTCCATAAGTTATTAAGCCGAGGGTTTGGTCCCAACAAAAGTTAGAGAAATGCCTTGAGCCTATTTGACTTGAAGGATTTGAAGTGCTAGAATATACTTGTGGATAGAAAATTAGTAAGTAAGGGGAAAATGAATGAGGGGGAGTTAATCCCATTAACTTGAAAACCTTTTTTTTTGCTTCCATAATTGATCATACATATTGAAATATGTGTCTAAGCATGATGAATATGTTTTAATCCAATCAACTTTGAACGTCAGCAACCTTTCTTCTACTTACCCTAACATTTTTTCTTCATTTATTTGGGTGCATTTAGGCTAGCAAACCTTTATCTTATATTTTATTTTGAAAAGTAATCTATCTAATTCTAACCTTATATCATCCAAGGGCTCAGATTAAGCTTATGAGCTCCTTTTATTTCTCTACCTATCTATTGATATGCCAAGATTAAACTGTTTCATAAGATTTTATTTTCTAACTATAAACATAAAATTCAGAACATGAAATAACCAAGATTAAACAGTTTGATTACCATGGATTTTGGAATGAATAACAAGTTGCACACAATCATTATTATGCATAAAAGTAAATAGTAGTGGCATTTAGACTTGCACACATTCATGGGCTATTTTTGTTTTTGGGGTTCATTTATTTTCATTTTTTGACCTTCTCTTATTCTTTTTGTGCTTTGATTTTTATTTTAGAGCATACCCTCTTTAAAAAAAAAAAAAATATGGAAAGCAATTGTAAAAAGCGAAGGTATGTATAATATTACAAGGCTTAACCTTAGTCATTCAAATTTATGACTCCTATTGGTATAGGAACCTAACAGGTGTTTACCCCACAAAAAGAAATATTGGCATGTTTTCTTAGCACATAAGAAGACATATAATATTAAGGAAGGAAGGAATTCTCAATAGAATGGTAGAATATAGCATGGAGAAAAATTCACACATCATGGGCGACAGATAAGATGAGAGGAAGGTTGTTCAGACACTCTAGATTTAATAGAAAATGTTTAAATTTTGAAGGTTTAACTTTAGAGCTATAAATAAAATAATGAAAATATCATTAGATCCCAAGAGAAGAAAATTGAAATAAATGTACTACTACTACAAATTCTATCATATTTACATAGGTAGCTACAACATGTACCTGTTTCTAGTAATGTTGATAAGCATAAGTCAAATAAGGTGTTTATCCCATAATTAATTCATAAATATGGGCTAGGTTCCAGTAATACAAGAAAAAGAATTGCAAGGAAGTGGCACATGAATGAAAAGAGGGATACATCCAGTGACAACACCTTAATAGATACCACTCGTGAGGAGCTAAATAGTTCACAAAAATTATCGAACAATGAAACTAGATCATACTCGCACACGAAAGAGATGAAAGGTGTACAAAGAGCTCCCTTCCTAAGGAATTTAAAATGGAAAAGTCCCCTTCTTTGAATGGTGAGGTTAATAAAATTTAGTAAGTGGAAGCATGGCTACAAGAAATGAAGAAGTATTTCAAGGCGAAAAATTGCTCTTAAGAAATGAAGGCTAGGGTATCGATATTTAAGATAAAGGGTAAGGATGATAGTTTTTAGAAATATATCTAGAATTTCAAGGACATTAAAGAAACTAAGTTGAGAGGGAGAATTATTAAGGGGTATTTGAGGGAGAAATTCATATCAGAAAGGTATTATGATGTAAAAATCGAATAATTTCATGACCATAGATTGGAATATCTTACTATGGATGCAATGAAAACAGATTCATAGATTTTGTAAGATATGTGCCATATATCAAAGATGATAAAGTGAATATTCAAATGTTTCTCACTATAAAACCACAACCATATCAAGATTATATTGATATTGATGTATCTAAGACACTTGATAACACTACTAGAAAGGCTAAATATTGTTGTGACTAGTAAAATAATACATTGGAATTTCAAACATCATGGAAGAAGAAAGATAAATCTCAATTCAAGAATAAAGGATCAATGTAATCATGCTACAAGAATTTAAGAAGAAATGTTAAGTTCAATTTTCCAAAAAGTAGTGAATACAAGGATAATTATCTTGCTCAAGGCGAGGATAAGCCAATTAGTGTAAGAAAGAAAAAGATAGAAGAACCAAAGAAAGGACCTAAAATGTTGGAGGTCCAAGGAGGATCACTTAATATGATATTCACCGTATAGAAATAATGATAACAAAATTGTTTATAATGTCCAAGCGGCTACTACTATCATTGGTGTAGCCATAAGTGTACCCAAAGTTTATGTGGTTTTTGAGAATTAACAAGTAGACCACCAAGTTTTAGTGGTGGAAATGGAAGAAAAAGAAACACACAAGGTAATGGATCCATCAACTAGCTACAAGAGCTAAGATAAAGTTTATTAAAGCCATTGAGACATGCAATTTTGAAATGAGTGGATTGTCCATGCAAGCAGCATTAAATGTGCTACCACTGGGGAAATACGACATATTGATTTTCAAGGACTAGATGGTAGTGCATAAACCAAAACTGGACTATTTAATCAAACTCTACAATGTGAAGATGAAGAAGGTAAATAACAATGCTTATAGGGCATGCAAAATCTTGTGCCAGTGAGGAAGATTTTAGCCTTACATCTTAAAAAATGCTACATCAAAGGATAGTAGTTATATGTTATTCATGCATTAGAACCAATAGGCAATGATGAGACAAAGTTCACAAACTATCCCATATTACAAGAGTTTGGAGATGTATTTCCAGAGGAGATATCCTGATTTCCCTATAAGCGAGGCATAGACTTCCTAATAGAGATTATTCTTATAGTAGCGTCAGTGTCTCAAATACCATACAAGATGAGTACAATTGAGCTAGTAGAGTTTTAGATGCAATTAAAAGAAATGTTAGATAAGGAATATATTAGGCAAACTTTACTCCCTAAGGGATAACCAACCTTGTTTGTGAAGAAGAAAGACGACATTCTTAGGTTGTGCATTAAATATCGACAACTAAACAAAGTCACTATCAAGAACAAGTACCCATTGCCATAAATCAATATTTTGTTCAATCAATTGAGGGGAGCCACAACATTTTCCAAGACAAAATTAATATAGGAGTACCATAAAAATATAATCAAATACAAGTAAATTCATAAGACAACATTCAAGACTCGATATGGTCATTTTGATTTTGTAGCGACGACATTTGGAATTATAAATGCACC